>CM042536.1:29927963-29960463 GCA_023630585.1 Cranoglanis bouderius
TTTACACTGATAGATGAGCAATGATCCCAAGCTACAGCTTCATCTTTACTGTTATGGGAGTAGTCACAAAACTGACCTTGGGTCAGTGTAAAGGAGCTCCTTCCAATTGAAAATGAAGACAGATGGTTGGAGTCAGACCTCCTCAGTGTGGAACAGAGGGAACAGAGCCACTTCGGATCAGTATGTCAGAGCAGCCCAGCCATTTTGGACAACGATTGAGAATGTGAGGCTAATTTGAGCATTCTGATTTGTTTATTATCCAGCGCAGTCTGACGTGCTGTTTTGTAGCAATTGAATTTCAAAGTGCTAAATGTCAGCTTTAACTCAAGGGAACAAATGGAAACCACATATATGACTGTATGAATTGATATATGCAGTATTGTGTTACAAATAAATTTCCACGTTAAAACAAAATGTCATCATTCATGCTCCAGTGTGTGGAAGCCATATATTTCCCATTGCAGCCCGTGCAGTAATAACTATTACATGGGTATTTTCCAGATTACAAAGCTCAAATAAATAATAAATACATAAGAAAGATTAAAAAAGGTGAAATCTACTGCCAGCAGAACCGACCTTACCTACGCCGGGTATCTTTGAGATATCATCACTGGCCTGGGCACTGGGGACAGTGTTAGGCTGAACAACCATAAAATGAAAACAAGAAAAAAAAAAAAAACAGTCCCCTTCTACTGGGCAGCACATTAGAGCTTTCATTTTCATTGGGCTAGCTAATTAATTTATGATTTGTTTACCCCTGTGGAGTTTAATGTCTTTCCATGTGCTCTCCATCCATCCATCCAATTCAAAAGTCTATATGATGATCCATTCCTGAACTGGCCCATCGATCGACACCGTTACATTCCAACATCAATAGTACACATTACAGTGACAACTTTCCTGCTTTACTGGTATTGACATTTATTTTGTCCTCTTGTTGACACACAGCCAAATGCATGTGACACATTATTTTGCTTCTAAAACGCGTCTTATTCTGTATCTTACTGCCCTAGTGCAAGAACTAATAAAGCAAAGGCACACAGCTGTCCAAGAAACAACTGTTCACTTACTTATTGTGCCATGATAAAAAGGTTCTACTGTTAAAGGGCTATATACTGCAGATCTTACCAATATATCCAGCAGTCTCTTTGAAGTAAAAAGGTCAAATTCTCCTGATATTGTACAGCAGAAACCTGCATAACAGAGTAAGGCTTGCAACATAGTATCTACTGAGTAGATACTTTGAGTAGATACCAAGCCATTTGAGAATTGGTGATTACTTCTACTCCAGTGCCCAGATACAGTACTACAGGCCCTCTGAAGGGCCAAGCATTTCAAACTACTGTTTCAAACTATCAATTGCCTGGCTCTTCAGATGGCTGTATCTGGGCACTGCAGTGGAAGCAACAACCAATTCTCTAATGGAACCATTACTCCTCTGACAACTATCCCTATCGCCTATTCAAGACAAAAGGCTCCAGCTAAAAAGCGATATCTTTACTAACACTGGCAATATATCAATATATACACTTACTATATATACACTTTATTAAGAACACCAGATTAATACTGGGTAGGACTGGGTTGCTCTGAGAACAACCTCCATACGATTCCACAAGGTGCTGGAAACACTGCTTTGAAATTCTCGTCCATGTTCACATGAGTGTGTCACATAATTGCAGCAGATTTATTAGCTGCACATTCATGTTCTACCGCATCGCAAAGGTGCTCTACTGGATTCAGATCTGGTAGATCACTGAAGTACACTCAGTTTCAGACAACTTTGTGACATGACACATTATCATGTTGGAAGTAGCCATTATAAGATGAATCAGCAACAACACTCAGATATGTTGTTGCATTCAAACAATACTTTATTATTATTAAGGCGAGACACGGCAGGTAAAAAAAGGCATTTTTGTGCACACTGTGTCAATTTTCAGATTTTGGTATATTTTGCTTCTTTAACATGTCTTATTTAGCACTGATAC
The DNA here is from genome assembly GCA_023630585.1 of Cranoglanis bouderius. Classification (NCBI taxonomy): domain Eukaryota; kingdom Metazoa; phylum Chordata; class Actinopteri; order Siluriformes; family Cranoglanididae; genus Cranoglanis; species Cranoglanis bouderius. The sequence continues at coordinate 29,929,955 of CM042536.1, forward strand.
CATAAAAATGACAAAAGTTCACATTAAAATGTTTAGTTTTAGGCATTTGGTGTGCTCATGTCTGTCAATTTCACCTGAATTTTGTCATAATCTAGCATTTTTCAACCAGATATATCACCGCGATCGCGCCACGAAGACAGCGAGGGTTTGGTATTGTTGGAAAGCTCATTTCCTCTAGCATCATGATAGCTGGCCTAAATATGGATTTCCTTTCTAAAGCTCACCAATAGTGAGAAAATACAGGCTGCTATAAACCAGGAGACAGAATTTCATTGGCTAAGGAAGTTTAAAGTTCATTTCTGGTGACGCGCCTCTCTAGCTTATAACAAAGACACCAATACAGTAAAAAGAGATGGGGAAAACGCCGAAATTCAGTGCAAAAAGCATTAAAAAGACGTAAGCATCATTAGAAAGACGTAAGCAGCTATCCATAGTTCGAATAAGTAAGGAAAGTACATGTAAAAAAGACTCTGTTTGCAAGAAAAAGGAAACAAGAGTTAATGCATCGAGGCGTAAAATACATATGATGAATAATGATAGGAATATCTCCTCTATTTGCCCCTCTCATCACGTCTCTGTCTATAATATAATATAATTCACACAAAAAAGTCACCTACAGTTTATATATACTCAATTGTGTAGTAGAGCTTTGGGGGAAATGATAAATGAGTTACTGTTACAAAAAAACTGTTATTTCTAATCAGTAAATATGAAATTCTACAATCAATATCTTTAATAGCTGTTTTCTCAAAATGAGTTTTTTTTCCAACTTTGAACCAAAAATCTCAACTTGTGTAGCACTTACATAAGCCAAACTGTCCATGTTCATTCCTAGTTATATTCTGAAGATTATTACAAAAGGATTTGTTCGCACATGCATGTTTATTGCCTGATTTACACACCATTTTGTATTAAAAAACATGCCAACAATTAAGTTTTAATACATGTGCAAAGTATTTTGAGATTTTATAAATGAGATTTCCAAAATCTGTTCTGTAAATACTGTGAACTCTGATATGTTACTAAAATGAAATAACATTTTTTAAATATAACTGTTTTCAATATGTAGATTTTTGTTTTTTTAAATGTATGTAAATAAGCACATATTTAATGTGATAGTATCTTATTTGCATATCTAAACATAATTTTTCAGAAAACTTGTAATGCAAAAAATAGTTGTAATAATGTATATAATTTATTGGTAAAGTTTCATGATAATGTCTTCACATTAAAAAATTGTACCTATTCACTTGCAGTAACAGGGCCAAAGTGTGTTATGAAAATATTCCCGACACCATTATACCACCACCATCACCACCAACCACTGACCAGTATTGTCGAGCTTTGCTTTGGGAATCCTCCTCTTACACTGTGACGCCTCATGATCGCATCATATAGTTCGTGGAGAGGACAAATTCAATGAGCACAAATTCAGTGGAATAATTTCACTAGAATTTTTTGCTCGAATTTTCTAAAAACAGTCTATTTCTCTGTTAACAAGTGATAAAAGTTCATTAACTTGGAGGAACAGAATAGTACAATGTAAAATTTTCTCCTCACTCTCACCCCTCCATCTCTCTCACCCTCTTTTAAAACCACAGGCCGTGTATGACTATATTCTTTCCGAGCTAGAAGATACACAGCTATGAGGTAACACTGTCCACTCAGCACAGGAAGGGCCAGGCCTGAAATAACATTTACAACATTATATCTGTGGTCCAGAGTATTTATGACTCATCCGCCTTTCCTTCTCCCGTTCACTTGTCCAGACAAAGAGAGACAAACTGAGAAACAGAGACAGAAATATAGTCTTTAGTAAGGTCTGAAAAGAAGGTTCAAAAAAGAAAGAAAGCTTTAGAAAGAAAGACCAATAGAGAGAGGTGGAGAGGTGAGTGTAAGTCAGTCACACCACTGCACCTCGTGCCAAACTGCCGCCACATCCTCTGAATAGACCTCCAGTTCCTCCACAGCTCCTGAGAGGCGGGCAGCCTGAATAAATAGCTCTCTGCAGGGGTTTATATTTGGAAAGTCCTAATGGTAGATGCTATCGTCGAAACAGAGTCTCCTTAGAATTAGAGACAGATTTTAATTAACGACACAAGGCCACGCTTTAAAAATAAGGGCATTTGTTTCAAAGCTTACACTCTCCAAATTCCTTATACTGCTTCTGACTGAGACTAGCCACGTGCTGATAATTAGTTACACAATATACGACAACACTATAGACATAATAGTGTTATTTTAAACAGCCAATCTTAGGAAACCTGGCAGGCAGCATGCTAACTTGCTATCTGGTTAGCATTCTCAACAGTTATGCTGTTCTGACTAGCTAGTTATGCTAGACAGACAGCTCTTTAGCACAAGGGATAACCCTATATAAAAAACATAATTGTGCTTGTTTAAAATCTAACTTTAGAAGCTATCAAGAAATTCTAAGTTATGATAAATATATGATGGAAGTCATATATTGGAAGTCATCCAAGACCTGTTCTGAAGACTGTAACTTTTTTTCTGAACAATAAATTCGTTGATGTGGCATTTCAACCAAAAAATGTTAATGGACATCAGAAGAAAATCACAGAAACGTTTACATTTTTATTTTCACCCAGCAATCTGTTTCCAATGAATATGCAAATTTGAAATGCCTCCAATCCTAAACACACACACACACACACACACACACACACACACACCCTCCCCTAGTTAGGCAGTCTCCATTTGCCTATCAGAACCTGATAGGCTCTTATATTTTATGATGTAATAACACGTGTCATTTAAAGAAACAATTAAGCTTAGGGTGAGTTGAAAGTCCAAAATTCAGTGTCTTCCCAGACACTGGGTAAGTATAGTATTTTTTTTTAAATACATCATCATCATAATTAAGTAAACACTAATAAAAGGGTAGATGATTATTGATATTTTAGTACTGGCACATGGCAGAGAGTTTCTGTGTAACTTATAATGGAAGGTTACCTACTTGGTGATGCAAGGACAGTGTACCAAAGCCCTCCTGAATTGTGCGTGTGCAGTGAAGTGTAATGTGAAAAACCACAAATTCCGGTCAGCAGTATGCTTACATAGCCACTTACTGAATGTGCATCTCATCAAGCATCACATATGGCTCAAATCAAATTTGAAAAGATCAGATTTGTACATTCACACAGCCCTAAAAATTTGATTTAGTGCCACATTTAGGCAACAAAAATCTGATGTGTCACTTCAGTCTTGTATGTGAGTAGTAGTATCCTTCATCTCCAGCTTGTGTATTGGCTTTGTAAACCCTGTTCTTCGATCTATGAAGATAGAATTTAATGTCCACGCACTGCTTTTGTTCCAGTACAGCCAGGATTGTTTTTACCCACCCCAGGGGGAGATTATCTGAGCCCTGAAAAGGGCTTATTTCATGCAGCTCGATAAACACACATACAGATTCCACACTTCTCACATTTACTGTAGGTTCTCACTGATCCGAAACCTTGTAACACAATCACACAAGCCCGACAAAAAGTATTTGAATCTTCTGTCTCACACTCATCTGAAACTCATTTGCTCACATTAATTGTTGTTTAAATATAGCTCAGAATTGCTTTCAGAACGGTAACAAATAACTGTACTGGAAGACTGTTTATCACTGCAGATGGGTGTTAAATTGATTAGATTAGTTACTAAAGAACAGTAACTAATCCAATTCCAAACTGGTTTTATGAATGGGCTGTTATAGTCTGTGTGTGTGTGTGTGTGTGTGTGTGTGTGTGTGTGTGTGTGTGTGTGCGACAAATGAAAAAGAGAATGAGGTTGGTTACATAATTCAATTACATCATCAAAAAAAATTTTTTTTAATTTCATTTAGAATTTCTTCATCATTCTTACATCCACAATGTAATGGCTTGTGGCTGAGGTGAGAACCTCAAAAACACATTTTTGTAATTTTATTATATTTTTTTATTTTATTATTTACGTCCAGTGTACAAAATGTACAGTAATAAACAAAGGGCACAGTTTAGTGCTCACTATCCCTCCACTCCCCTCATTCATTCATTCATCTTCTGTAACTGGTCAGCTTTGCTGTAGATCCAGAACCTATCCCAAGAACGCTAGGCGTAAGGTGGGAACACACCCTGAATGGGATGCCAGTCCTTTGTAAGGCACCATGCACACGCATTCACACACTCTATCAAACCTACGGGAAATTTAGTGTCACTAATCCACCTATTGGCATGGTTTTGGGAGGTGGGAGGAAACCAGAGAACCCCAGGATGGGGTTGGAAACCCAGGATCTCACAGGGAGAACCTGAGCTCAGGATCAAAGCAGAACCCTGGAGCTGGTGGCAGGGCAATCCACACTCCCCACATTTGAATGAAATATTTTGAATAGATTTTTTTTTTTTTTTTTTTTCTTGCGAGATTTGACTGTTACTCTCAGGCAAGTCTACCTTCAAAGGATATTTTGAAGATAAAAACTAACACATTATCGTACATGAAAATAGATACAGATACTGTATTTTTTTTTGGGGGGGGGGCTTCATTTAATGACAAACCCAATGAGAATTCATCGCAATGTACCCCAATTACAGCAAGGTATGTGCTCAATTAACAATAATGTACGACATTTCAGTGTAGTTCTTTCTGTTCCACCCTCTTTCCTTTGGTGAGGACAGACAAAGACAGTAACTAGGTCAATGAGATTCATTTAATCCTAAAGCACCAGCTATGGCATAGGGACTGTGTGTATTGCTGGGTGTATTTGAGTAGCAGGTTCTATTTCTTCATATTTTGCGCAGCCCTGAGAGCAGAATATTGCACTTGTCTATGAAAATTACTATCAGCACCGCAACACGTTTCATGGGCAACAAGATGTAGATAACTTTGTATACAATTATATGGATTTATACTGCACCTGTGGGGAACACAATGGACAATGTGGACTGAATGAGACAGTGTGTCTCTGTTTATCATACCCACAGTGCAAATATGGCATGTACACATGGTGCTTGTGCTGTGTTTACAAGAACCTCAATAAGCTGATGCCATATCACAGCCTGGGAGATATATAAACCTAGGAGATGCTCTTTCTCTCCCCCACCTGCTCGTCCTTGTACACACCTTCTCTTTCTCCATTCCTCTCTCCCTCAGCTTTCTCCTCTCCTCCACTGTGAAAACTGAATATGCCAAGAGGTTTTATAACAGTCTGCTCTGTTGGATTAATGTTCATCTCGGTGCCAGTGCTACAGCTAGAGGCGTAGTCAGACAGTCAGTATCAAAAAAACAAAAACAAAACAAAACACCACCACCCTGTGTAATATATATATATATAATAATACAATAAAACTATCATTATAAGTTTCATGACCTTTTCTCATTACAAGGAAACGTCACAGTTATTGTACATGGTAATCACATATACAGTACAAGTATGGAACATATAGATTTGGTTGAAAAACACTTGAGTATCCCTTTATTACTGCAATTGAATAGTTTTTTTTAAACATAGTAACATGGCTGATAGTGAACAATGCTAGTTATCTGATCGTGGCCGACTGGCACCACCAGTTTTTTGGCCTTTGTGCGTCATGTGCATTTCTGAGCTAATCTCTTTAATGCCATACAGACAGTGATTACACAAACATGATCCCTATGCTGTCAAAGATGCAAAAATCTTTTTATACACATAGAAGGATCTTGACAATAAAACAGAATAAACCACCATGCAGATATACTGGCGATAGAGAGTGTATACTGGATCCACACCCTGCCCAATGCTGTAATAACCATAATTTTTAAAAAACAGCATATTTAAGTTAATAATAACATTAAATAATATTTAGATTTAATAATGTAGTTTGAAGGATAATTCAGATGTGGACCGGCCATCGGGAAGTTCAGGAATTGTTTCAGCAGGCCACGTTATTATCTTTTGAATGTTATTATGCTGAATCACTGAACATACTGTACATGTGAACTTTGAGACACATTGCAAAATGTACAGTGGAATTATGACACATGTTCACATCCTCTCCACTTTTTTCTCACCAAAAATTTAGCATCATACCGACCCAATTTGATTTGAATCTGGTAAGCTTGTTGTACAGTAGAACTATTCCATACTACTTGTTTGTGCACATGATAATTTATCCCCTAGCCAAGGCACGGCAATGCTGTTCAAGATATCTTGACATCCTGCTGATCAAATTTGGTATGAATTCTAGATATCGTGCGCTAGAGTCCCACGGTGTTGCATCTGATTTTTATGTTAATGCAGGTGCTCCTAGCTTTCTGAAATGTAGGGTGGATCAAATGTAGAGGGACAGTTTAAAGCACATTTCCCAGGCTGGGTAGTACACCTGATCTTACAACTACATTTACTGCTTTTGTGTTAATGTCAGCATTTTTGAATTTGCAAACATCAGGAATCAGCGTAACTAATATCGTAACCTTGTTTTGACCGGTCACCTCCTAGGTTCTTTCAGTCTCCTATTTCTTAAAAAATGTAATAAAAATCCTAATATTAATGACGGCACTATTGCCATTTACTGTGTAATGTACATCACTGTCATTCTTGGAATTACCTGTGTTGTTTTCTCTACTCCCAGCCCTGCACTTGAATCTATCAGTTAATGAACAGGCCTTGTAAGAGCTGAATCAGCAGCATGAAAACTTACAGGTTTGCAGAAATGCAGTCAATTAGCACTGAGGTTGAGTTACCAAGCCTTGACATTCACTGTGCCAGATATATTTAGACAGTAACACTAAATGTGCTCTGACCACACAGTCCTTTGCACCTCATTCCAACCAGAAACCCAACACAAACATTATTCAGGCCCATATGTCTAATCTATGCAACGTCAGAGTTCAACAAAAACAGTATCACGAGCTGCACCTCAATATGAGATTTTAACCTACTGAATCAAACCCACCTGATTCATGAAGGTGCTATTGTTACTGAGAGAGGATCTCAGAGCAGAAATGGCTAGCTGGCCTGGATGAACCACATTCCACCTTGTTACTGATACTCAGTAAGAGCCAACTCTCAGACTGTGTACTCATCTACAACATCTGAACTGCAATTAGAATTACCTACTGCATTAAAGGTAAACAGTTGATGACTAGGGATGAGAAAAGAGCAGTTTGTATTTAAAGATGAGCCAACATTAACAACCATTAACAGCAAGGCTTTAAGTGGAAAAAATGTTGACTTGGTTCGAAGGTTTAGTTATTCAAATGAATAGATTTGAAGAGTTTAACTTCGCCTGCCATGTTTTGCAAATGTTTTGCATGTGTGTCTTGCTGAGTAGATTAATGTTTGGTTTTCTCTGTGTTCTAATACTGACTGAGATCTAATATTCACATCTAATAAGCTCCATGCAGTACTGCATGCAGTAGTCGTCTATTTAGGGCAGTAAATTAATCACCACTGGAGACATATGGTGTATCATGGGTAGTCTGTACACATCTGTTTTCATGCTCGGCGACTCCGGCAGAGGGGTGAAGAAAGGACGGATGGAGGGATGGAGGGATGCAAAGATAGAAACAGTCCCATGATGAATGGTGGAGAGCCAGAGCTAGCTGTTTTCTGGGGCAAAGCAGAGAGGAAAGAGAAGAAAAGGCAGAAGGGGGAAAAAAAAGAGTTGTTTTCTGGGGCAGACTTAGAGAGAAGAAAGGAGATGGGAGAGGACTAGGGGTTCGCATGTGCTATCAGCAAGTGTGTGTGTTGCTATCAGCAAGTGTGTTTGTTTCCTGAGGTCAGGCTCAGTCAGTCTGTCTGTCAAGATAAATGTGAGTGCCGGTATAGCACAACCCTGCAGTGGACTGTTCATGCATCTCTCTCTCTCTCTCTCTCTCTCTCTCTCTCTCTCTCTCTCTCTCTCACACACACACACACACACACACACACACACACACACACACACACACACACACACACACACACACACAAAACACCACCTCACAATAATTACTGCACACTAAATAGATACCGCACTACAATTTTACCCTCTTATCAACACCAAACACCATGATTCTGTCATTTTTTATCCAATATTATACATGTTCTCCTCCATCAAGTTCAGCCACTTTGAACCAGAAGTGATGTTTGGGAGAAAGACCACATCCAAAGCCCCACTTTCCTCCTAGTCAGCTTCCTTCCTTTCTCAACTACTGATAAAGTTTCCACACACACCACCTCCCTATCTCCTACCCAGTACTCTTTAGTAGAGAGATTTGCCTATCTAGTAGAAAGCAAAAGCTGCTCCACAACTCCAGCTCAAGTTCTGAGAGTTCTCCCCAATGTTCTACAGCTTTCCAATGTTAGCAAAATTATCTTTCTACATCAAACATTGCATTCATTCGTTCATCTTCAGTAACCACTTTATCATGGTCAGGGTTAGTGGATCTGGAGCTATTGCCAAGAACACTGGGGCTGCATCAGAATATCCCTACTACCCTACTATACAGTAGGCGAAAAGCAGTACGCCAAAGGAGTAGTATGTCCGAATTCTCAGTATTCATAAAACAGTAGGCAAAAATACCTGGATGACCTACTGCTTCCGCCGAAATTCTGCAGTATGGGAGCAGTGGACACTGTGCCATCCCATAAGGCAACCGGACAGGCACGGAAGTGCTGTCAGAATCAAAAATGGCAGAATGCAACACGTCGGCTCTTTTTTTCTCGCTGTAGGTCACATGACAATGCCACCATGGCGGATGTAGTACGTGCGGATTGTGTTCTTATTACACGCATATACTGATCAGTACGTACTGTATTAACGGCCGAGCAGTAGGTATTGAATCGAATGCAGCAGGTACTGTCACAGTACATGATTTTGAACACAGCCCAGGTGTGAGACACACCCTGGGACACACCCTGAAGGGGACAGCAGTCAATCACACACATTCACACACTCGTTCACACCTAGGGCAACATAACACAGCCAATCCACTTAGCATCATGTTTTAGGAGGAAACCGGAGAACCTGGAGGAAACCCACACAGACATGGCGAGAACATGCAATACTCCAAACAGACAGTAACCCGAGCTCAGGATCACACATGTGACCCTGGAGACAGCAATGCTACCCAATACCTAAAGCTTTATTTGTGGAAAAGAGCCTTAAAGTTTGCAATTTGTCATTTTTCAGTCAATAGTGCTTATACAGACACACAAAATTGCAAAGCAGCACTTGCACACTGACAGGACACATACGCAGATACACGCAATGCAAATGCATGCAGATAAACACCACTTTCTTTTAAAGGTAGCACACACAACCCTAAGTTTAAGATCTTCTAACCAATCATTACTTACTAGCAAACGTTTTATTCTTTTACTTTACTGCACATTATAAAACCTTAAGACTTTATTTGATCAGAAACCAATAAAACCCAAAACATTCTAGAACCATGTGTTTGACTAAAATTCCTGTTTCTACACTAATGAGCCATTATGAATTCAGACTTTATAACCATACAGATATACAGACAGTCTTCTGCTTCAGTTATGTACCTGTACTGTTTATATATGCTATACGTTGAATGTTTATGCATAGAAACACTACCAACATATATGAATAATGAACAATTTAAACAGATTTGCTATAAATTATACAACCACAGCAGCGCAAAGCACTAACTGGAAATCCACAATAATACACATTTCAATGCGTCCTCGGAGAAAACAATGTCAAATGTCTCAGCAGGTAAATGGTATTATTGGGCCGTTGCTTTGACAAATTTCAAGCAAGATCGATCCTAGTTTTGACAGATCCAGTTTGAGCAGAATTTTGCAATCTGCACTCGTATTGCATCTATAGACTTTATAATGGGATCATTTTCAATCATGTTTGCAGCATTCAGATCTGGTTCAAAGTAAAATCTGTACAGGTCTGCCTACATGGGTTTTTAAAAAAAAATTTTTTTAATGATATCTCTTGCCTGCACTCTAAAAAAAAATCTGTACAAATGCCGATCACTTGGGCGGTGCCTTCCAGGGTACATCTTTTGTACACCAAAGAGGAAACAAAAAGGCACCTGTACAGTACCTTTCTTTGAATAGTGTAATAAAATATCCCATCTTATACATGGATGTATTATCAGGACAGATCAGATCTATGTAGGATTAAACAAAGTGGCTTTTTTTTTTTTAACAGCAAGTTCTCACTGAAAAGTGGGAAATCTTCATCATAGTAAAGGTTTTATAGAGGGTTGAGTCACGTTACGAGACAGTTTAACCCCTTATAATCGGCTTAGGCTTCCATCACAAGCCCTGGATTAATTCTGTGTCATCTCATTACATCACTGTACGACTCTGGCAAATGGAGCACGTACTCTATGGATGCCTTACACTGACTGCTTACCCAAACCTTAGTTTTAATATAAAGTGCTTATTTAAAATGTAAGGAGTAAAACATGACAAGGTATGCTGTTACAGGACAATAATCCATGACTGAGGGCAGTTACCACCCTGAAACACATCCAAAAAGTGTTTTATACCTCTAATACTGCATGCTAACATTTTTTTTTGTTTGTTTTTTTTTTTTTTACATTTAATGCTGTGGAATGTCCACGAAACAAGTTAGTTCCCTTTATCGCTTACATTATAGCAGCACAAGCCTCTCTTTGTTCTCTCTCACAGTTAATAAGTGAAAAAAACGCAGCTTTGCAGCTTATTATGTTACTGAAAAACCGCAAAGGTCTCCGTCCTGAAAACTTTCCCATGATGAAAACCTTAAAGGAAAAGCTTTACCTCTGTTGTACTGACACTGGAGACTCCTTCCAGACATACTAGATAAATCGAAATCTCCTCATAAACAAATTCACCATATCAACATCTCAAGATATGTAACATATTAATCTATACCTTCTGATAAGATCTGACAATTCCACAGTGCTGTGGCACTGAATACTGAATTTCCTGAATCTCTCTGAGCAAGAGTAAGCGGACATCAGAAAGTGTTCTCAGACCAGTAGAAGAAACCAGACTCGCTGTACCTCTTTGGCCCGCTCCAGCTCGTTGTGCAGAGCCTGCTTGGAAATCTCCACCTCAATGATCTTCTGCCTGAGCATCTCGTTCTCGTCCTCTGCCCGTGTGCGCTTGTCCTCCACGCTCTCCAGCTCATTGTGCAGACGCACCGACACATCTTTGGCCACCTGTACTCAGACAGAGGAACATGTCAAGGATTGTGGAGACATTTAAGGCTGATTATGAAAGAAAGCGTTAAAGTGGCATACATCATTTTATAACTACGTCCATGTTCTTCAAAGAAATTTGAATGGACACTACACACACACACACACACACACACACACACACACACACACACACACACACACACACACACACACACACACCTTGAGGTCCTGCTCTAGGTTACGGAGCAGTTCTCCATCCACATGGCCAGTCTGGGCCACTCGCAGGCTTTTCTGCTCTGCCTTACGCAGTCGGTATTGAAGGATGCGGCAGTTCTTGTTGGAGCGGTCCAGCTCCCTGCGCAGCTCCTGCAGCTGATACACCTCCTCTTCCAGGTAGCTGTCCCTGATCTCCTCCATCTCAGCATGCAGCTCATCCACTTCATCCTGAGACAAGCGTAAAGAATCGGAGCCAAAGTTTAAATCAGAACTGAATTATCAGATCCAGTGCTTCCAGAATATAGTACATGACTTTAACAGGACTGTGGAGGACAAAGTCACATGATCAGGGTCACATACTATATATGCTGCAGATAAACATGTGACATACATAAGAATCTAAGGCATCAATTCAATTCAATTTTATTTTATTTCCATAGCGCATTTAATAATGGACATTGTCACAAAGCAGCTTTACAGAAATCCGGATGCAGATTAAGATCCCTAATCATCAAGCCAGAGGCAACAGTGTCACGGAAAAACTCCTTGAGACGACAGGAGGACGAAACCTTAAGAGGAACCAGACTTAAAAAGGGAACCCATTCACCTCTGGGTGACACCCGATAGTGTGATGATAGTGAATCAGAATCTGAATCATCATTACAATGTGAATCAGTATTCAAAACAATCATTAGAATCAGAATCTGAATCAGCAGAAGAGTCCTAACCAGCAATCGGAAATGTTATTCAAATGAAAATCTGAATTAGAATCAGAATCTGAAATCAGAAGCATCAATAGAATCAGAATCAGAAGCATCAATAGAATCTGAATCAGTAATCAGACTCAACCAACCAGACTCAAAAGGGAACTCATTTATTTCTGGGTGACACTAGATAGTGTGGATGATAGTGAATCAGAATCAGAATCAGCATTACAATGTGAATCAGTATTCAAAAGGATCGTTAGAATCCGAATCTGATCAACCAGCAATCAGAAATATTATTCAAATGAAAATTTGAATTAGAATCAGAATATGAATCAGCAATCAAAAGCACTGTGAGAATTCTGAAATCTCAGACTGGTTTTTTTTTATCACTGTTTGCTGCACCTCAACCAGCTCAAATAAATAAATGAATAAAAATAATAAACACTGTTTTGGACATGTGTAGCTTAAAGGTACTTGATACGATACATCCTTGGTACAGAATAAATAGCATTGATTATGTACATTAGAGCTTCCAGAATTTCGTACACGACCTTCACACGACGACGGAGGACAGAGTGGCAGGATCACATGATCTCGCCATATTCTCTCAGTCTCCATACGGTCCTAATAAACACGCCAATACTGTACTCTGCGCAATATATACAGTAGGGTCACCATCATGAACTGTCTTATTCCATTATTTACCAAAACCATTAAAGATGTACTTAGTATTCAAAAACATGTTGGTTTTTTTAATTGTATCTTCCGACCCCAATGAATATGTTTATACTTGAGGCATAATAGAAAGATAGAAAACAAAAAAAATCTGTGTGGTGTTTAGAGGGAGAGAAAGGAAGAGACAAAGATACAGACTGACAGAGAATGATATCTTTGAGAGTGGGAGACACATCTGGCACATCTGGCAAGATAGCCACAAAAACCCAACTGACAGGCTCCTGAGGGGAAACAAGCGTTATGTTGCTATAGCCGATTATCACACTGCTCTCGCAGGCCGACGGGGAGCAGTAATAACGTTATGGAAATTTTGTCTGTGATACCATGATATAATCTGAGGAATTCAATACAGTTGTTGCTTATCTCAGCTGGAATGATTTCATATCAAAAACTGATCAGGCATTAGCATAAGCACAAGGGACAGTGCTCACTGTGGAGGACAGAGTCTTACATTTTGACATGACACTGGTCATTTCATCACCATCATCATCATCATCACATTATTATTATTATTATTATTATTATTATTATTATTATTATATCTGAACAGGGTTTGGGGAAATATATGGTTACCCCAATCATAACCAGATAATATATAAAATTTGTGGTTTTGGAAATCCCAGTTCTGTTTCTTTCATACTAGATCAGGACTCCAGTTGTACCCAACTTGAAAAAACAAATAAGTGTTGAAGAAGCCAGTAAAAAGATTTAAGACATATGGACAACGTGTGTGAGTGAGTTCAAAAGAACAAGTGATGCTTTCTCAGGCATCCATCACATGGGCTTTACTCCATCAGGTCAAGCTGAGCGCTGGACTAGAAAGGTCATTAGGGGTTCTTATTAAAATCTGAACGTTCTGCTGATGTCTTCTGACCTTCTGACAAATCTGAATGATGTAGGGTTCTACACTGAACCGTTAGGCTATGTGTTCCCTGGTCCTGGAGTATGCCATATCCTGCACATTTTAGTATTTTTTCTGCTCTCAACTCACCTGATTCAAGTAATCCACTAATTACAGCAGGAAAACACTCAAATGTGCAGGACGGGGGAGGTGCTCCAGGGCTGAGAACCTGTGCCTTAGAGGGACAAGTAAAGGATTCCTAAGAGTTCTAGATTTTACCTCTACAGTATAAATGCACCTTAGGGTATGAAATAATGGTTTGAACCCATAGTCTAAAAGAGGGACCGGATATAATGTATTGAGAGGCCTGATAAAACACCCTTAAACAGACAGAAGGCGGTTGTTGTTTTTGGAGACTCGTTACCTTGAGGTAGTCGTTTTCTGAGCGAAGCTCTTCAATTTCCCGTAATAAATCCTCCTCTGCCAGCTCTTTGACGCCCTCCGGTTTGAGCTGCGCGCTCCCGGTGTGTTTTTCCAGTTTGGGTTTGTCTCGCGCAGGTGAAGCTTGTGCCTGAGCCACGGTGATGTCCGGTCTCTGGCCGTGCAGTCGCGCTCCGCCGGAGGCCCCCACAGCGCCGGAGTCAGCGGCTTCATCTGCAGCTGCGTGTCCGCGCTCACTGGATCCGGATCCGGCTCCCGACTCGGCATCGCTGCTGGCGGCCTGAGCGAGGCGCTGCTCGTCGGACAGCGGCTCGGAGGGACAGTCGGACAGGTCCGAGCTGCTGTCTGTCTGAGCAAGGCGCCCCGTGGGAACGCGCACCGGCGAGTCGGAACCGTGGGCCAGGAGAGGAGCGCGCGAGAGAGGTATCAGCTTCCCCTTTCCGCTTTTTGCAAGTCGTGGGACGGTGTCCGCCGCTTTCCCGACCGGTTTCACCTGCGTGACCTTTGAGGCCTTTTTAGTCGCTGAGGATTTGGCGGCGCTTTTTACCGGCGCCGGTTTGTCCTTCGCTCCGGTCACGGCGCGTCTCACTGCGCGGCTGTGTGGGGTGAAGGACGCCGCGGGCTGCTGCTGCTTGTTGAGTTTAGGAGATTTTGGTATGAGCGCGGTGGATTTAGGAGCTCTGGAGTGACCATCCTTCAGGAAAGGTCTGGCTGGAGACGGTGCACGATTTAACCTCTTCCTCTCCAGCGGCTGGCTTTGCGGTTTGGCGTCGCTGCTCGAGCCATCAGCGCTTTCCATCATAAAAGCGAGCGGAAAACAAACCCGGACCGATCCGAACCGAGCGCGCACACGGCACCAGCAACACGGCACTCTTCACCCTTCTCTCTCATCACTTCTAACTGATGCACAACTCTGATTCAGTTCCGGTCATCCATCGTCGAGGGAAGAGAAATAAACAACCACAGAGCTCTCTTATTCTAATCCCATTAATCCTGTACCGAGGAGCGTCTTTTCAGCAACAAATGGTACGCACGCGAGGCAGAACTGCATCTGCAGCCCGGAAATACGAGATCAATATGTCCGTCCTTCCCTTTTCAGACAGCGTACAGTTAATCCATCCTCTGCTTTCGAGCTCGTGGGCCCTCCTGGCGTCTCACCCTCTCCGTTTCTCCTGCTGCTCTTCTTCTATCTGACGGGGAGGAAAAAATCTGCAGCCGCTGCGGTGTGACGCCCGGTGCCGTGAACCGCGCAGTGCGCATGCGCCATTGTACACTCCCCTCGCGCTTAGCTTCGGCACAGAAACGGCGTTATAAATCACTCTGTCTTTCTCACACACTTACTCGGATATTCCCTCACTTTCGACTTCTCACAGCGTCAAAGAGACAGACCAAAACCCGTCGTGCTAAAAAAAATGATCCAAAACTATTACACTACCTCTATTTATTGCAGTGGACGTTTATAAAACGCGGTTTGGGACGTAGCCTGTGTGTTTGGCTCTATAGGATAGAAATCTCTACTAGCATTTCGCAAATGAATTGCTAACAAATGAAGTCAGTAAAGCCAATAGGAATATATATATATTAAAAAAAAAAAGTGAGCAGGTGGAGGCTAGCCACGCCCCCCGTTACCTTGGCAGTAGGTGTTGCTCAGGGTCGTCCTCATGTCCTCATGCAAATCCAGCATCACTCAATGCAAATCCACTGTCCAGTAAAATTCTGACTGAAGCACTTTACTAGTTCCACCAGCTTTAGATATAGACTCGAAGTGGTTTTCAAAAGTTGCTCTAGTGGAGATTTTAAAGTAAAAAACAAAAAAAACAAAAAAAACAAAACACACACAAAAACCCAACAGTACCAATAATTGACTCATATACTAATTTTATTCATTGAAATGTATATGAACATACACTTTGTATGAAGGCTTTCATTTCATGTCATTTCTATCTTTCTTTTCATGCGTAAGGCAGCGGTGGCTCAGTGGTTAAGGCTCTGGGCTACTGATCAGAAGGTCGGTTCAAGCCCCAACACTGCCAAGCTACCACTGTTGAAGCCTTGAGCAAGGCCCTTAACCCTATCTGCGCCATATCATGGCTGACCCTGTGCTCTGACCCCAATTTCCTAACATGCTGGGATATGCGAGGAGTGAATTTCATTGTACTGTACTGTATATGTATCAACTGTAAAGCCTTCTTCTTAACAATATCATAAATAAATAAGCATATTAAACATATCCAATTCTGAACGTAAACAAGCAAAAAAAACCCTGTTTTTGACATATTTAAAAAGTATGTACAGTACAGTCACCTCCAGTTGTTGTGTGGCTTAGTGGTTAGCATGTTTGCCTCGCAACTCTTGGGTTGGAGATTCAAATCTCGCCTCTGCCCAGTGTGTGTGGAGTTTGTATGTTCTCCATGTGCTTCAGGGGTTTCCTCTGGGTACTCTTGTTTCCTCCCTCAGTCCAAAGACATGCATTGTAGGCTGATTGGCATCTCGAAATTGTCCATAGTGTGTGAATGTGTGAGATTGTGCCCTGCGATGGGTTGGCCCCTGTCTTGTGCCCCGAGTCCCCTGGGATAGACTCCAGGCTCCCCTGCGATCCTGTGTAGGATAAGCAGTATGGAATATATTTTATATGATTACAGCAGCAGTTCTTAGGTACAAGTGATTATCTACTGACTTAAGGGTGAGTCTTGGCCATGAACAGTTTTTTGGGAAAGTGCAGATCTTTTGGGTATCCATCTGGGATCCACATGAGCAGAAAGTGAATCATAAGTGCAGAAAGCTGCAAGCAGAAATAGCATATCAGCATTTTAGTGTTAAATGTATTGCAGGATTTTCACACGATGAAAGGCCGAGTGAGTTTCTATCGAAAATTTCTTTTCTGTCATTCTTTTTTTTGCTGTAAGTGGCCACTCGTGTGATGTAGGCTATGTGGGAAAAAAGTACACTAGCACCTGTTGGAAACAATATAGAATTATGCATAATCTGACATCGCCATCTAATGGCTTGAAGGAGATACTGAATTCCTGAACAGACTTAAAACAGACAATAAAATTAAAAAAAAAAAAAAACCTTGCTCATATAGGTAATAAATATATTTTTTTTATTTGCACTTCATTAGTTCAAGAACACCACGAGTTATAAATATCACAAAAATGTTTAAACATGCCAAACTGTTTCAAATACCTAAAATCTGATTACAAAGTACACGTCCTCACCTCGACATCTAAGTGAGGGTCCATTTCATTTTTTAATTTAATTTTTTTAAAAATTTTTTTTTTAAATAAGTTCTGAGTCATAAATTCTAAAATAGTCCTATAGGTGATGAAAATTAACATCAGGTTACTCTATACAAAATGGACATCTGTAAAGGCAGCAGTTATTGCTACTTCACTTAAAGAAATCCTCACAGTGGGATGAACTTATTTTTATGGGCCATGATGACATGTTCACGTTCAATAACACGAGAGAAAACCATGTGACAGATTTACCAAGTATGATTACTAGTGTTTCCGCAGCAATACTGACATGTATAAAAAGAAAAGAATTTGACTTAAAAATCCTTCAAAAATGGAGAGTTCAACTTAAAACATTATTCAAAAAAAGAAAGAAAAAGTAAAATCAATCATTCTAATTTCCCTTTAAGAAAAAAAACAAAAAACAGACAACTTGAGAATAGAGACAGAAAATAATTCTAGCAATAGCTTAGTAAATCTGACTCATTGTCTTTCAAGAATGCAGAATACAAACCAAGGAAAACTGAAGTAAAAACAATTAAGCACATAATAAGTCAAGTAAAAAGCACTTAGTGATAAATAAAGGCCCTTCATCAACAAATCTGGCACTTTCACACACACACAAAGAAGCAAGCAGCCTTCAGGTTAGTACACATTCCCTCAATGTGTCAGGAAACACGAGAAATACTGCAGATTTTAGGTTGGTTTACAACCTTACAAGTTTACAAAGCCTTTGTTAGAAATCATATTAAATATGAAAATGGAATACGTGGTCTTGGAGCTGTGTGGAAAGACTGTGGGTTAGACTTTCAGTACACAAACACACACCGGTTTCTCAGGACAACAACCAAAGCTGCCACATTAGGTCTTTATGCAGTTACAGGGTATTTTGTTTAATGCAGAGTGTGAATACATATTAACACCTCGAAATCTCTGTGCATGATTATGAGCACTCAAATCATTAATATATATATATATATATATATATATATATATATACACACATACACACTTCTCCATTTTCGTCCATATCATAAATTATTGTGCCTTTTGTTAATTATTGATTACAGGAGGCCTCAAACGCTAGAACACAAAAAAAAATGTTGAGGTGTGTTACGAAGACAATCAATTCAAACAATCCACAGCATCTTCGCAGACCAACATGACACCACCGACTCATGTCGTGACTCGAGTATAATAGCTATTTGTGTAAATGTGTGTGTTCCCATGGCAATATCTGCAGTGACAACAAAATAAGATGCTCCAGAATGAGGTGCATTTCATTCAACAGTCCTTTTTACAATACAGCCCCTAATATTTATGTGACATTTAATCAGGAACAAAGGTCCATATTCTTGTTGTCGTTATTAATGTCATCTACTCGGCTCGTCTTTTTTCCCTGTAGCCCTTTAGGTTTAAAAAAAAAAAAAAAAAAAAAAAAAGTTCCAGTTCTTTTAGCACCCTCTATAAAACCCTCTTTTAGTGTAATTATATTGAGTCATAAGTAACAGAAATGGCACTGGTAGTGAACTATGTGATTATGATGTATTAGTGCTTCAGAGTTTTCTGTACACAGCCTGCCCTGGAAAATCTCAGCTACAAGTGCAGATTGTAGTGCAATAACATGACGAACAAGAATATAGACCGAGGTCTCTAGTCTCTGGTACATTTGCCATATTTGCTAAGAAAATTCTAGCAGGTAGAGAGAGAGAGAGAGAGAGAGAGAGAGAGAGAGAGAACAGAACTGTTCCACAAAAACGCTAGTGTATGTCGGTGGATGAGACAGGAATTTTTTTAAGTGTGCACCAAGCACCAGTAAGAAAACAGCTTGATTTGACTGCTACTTCATAATAAGCAGCTCCTCCATTTTTTCCCCACTGAAGAGCCCACAATCCTGCCTTCAACTGTTTTCAATTGGCCCAAGACAGAGGCTTGTGAATTCACAAATTAAAGTTCACCTATCCTTTCTCCTTCAGTGAATTACATTTATTTGCATTTGGTTTGACTGTTGCTGTGAGTCGCTCTGGACAAGAGCATCTGCCAAACGCCGTAAACGTAAATGTTGTAGCTGCAGCCGAAAAAGCAGAAAACCCTGGTCTAGCAAGGGATCGTACATGCCACCCCTAAACTAAACTCTTTACTGGATGATAAATCACTCGGGAGAAAAGAGGAGCTGTTTGATTCAGGGACTCTGATCTGATTGCTCATGACTGGCCCAGCTTTAAATCAATGCAAGACGTACACTCTTGAGGTCATGAGAGTGCACTTGATCACTGAGATGCTACAGAGATGAAGAGTTCTTGAAAAGAGTGAAGAAAAACATGTGGTGTTAAAAACTGAAGAAGCTTAAGAAATGTCTGGGGATTATACACACACACACACACACACACACACACACACACACACACACACACACACACACACACAGTATATGACACTGTATTTGTAGGTGTGTATGCAGCTACACGGTCAGAGCAGAAGTCGTCGGTTGGTCAGTCTGGATTTCATGTAGTTGGAAATCTAACAGCGGCATTGTACAGAGACGAAGTCTAAAGGTGGTGAATTATTCTGAACGTTCTTGCTCCTGGAATGGCCCTCCTGCTGCACATGCCCTGGAGTCCACAGCTCTCTGGTTGGAAGGCCTCAGTGCAGATGCACTCCACCCCCTGGTGGTCAGTCGCTGGAAATGCAGGGGCTGATGGGAGACGGTCGGGTTTTTCTGGAGCAGGAGGACCGAGATGAGGCTCAGCAGCAGCGCAGGCGAGGAGGCGGTAGTTCTGGGGGCACTTCAGGCTCGGGCTGAAGGGAAAGGACACTGTTGGAGAGTTCTCTACTGGGAATTTCCAGAGGCATCTGCAGAAACAGTGAACATAAAAGGTACATATTATACAATCTGCTGTAGGACTGAAATGCCCTCTATCAAAAATAGTTATTAAAACTAAAACAAATTTTTACTGAATTCACCACTCTTGTTCAAGCTGAGAGAAATAAGTTGTTTTTTTTTCCATTTCGACACGTGAATAACAGGGTAAAGTCTCAGTTGTATGCAAAAATAATTCAGCATTATTATTGTGGTTACTTGTGCTATATCTTTGTGCATAATATCTAATACTTAATATCATAATACCTAGGAGGCCATAAAATGCTTTTATCTGCTATTGTAAAATCTGAAACAGGAAGTAATGAGTCTAGGCAGTTTCGTTATTGGATGTTCAGCACAAACATAATTACATCTCGCTGAGAAGTTAATTTTCAAAGCAGTGACCATGAAATGAGTGGAAGTCCCATGGCATCTTTGGCAACCAATTATTTTTCATTCAATCATTCCTTTTCAGTTAGCGCTTTATCCTGGTCAGGGTTGTGGTGGATCCGGAGCAAGGCGGGAGAATGGGACACCAGTCCTTCGCAGGGCACCATTCACACACTCACCCACACCTGGGGCAATTTAGTATAGCTGATTCCACCTGCCAGCAATTATTATTATTTTTTTTTTTAACAGTAGGAGGAAACTGGAGAACCTGGAGGAAACCCATGCAAACATCCACACAGAGAGTAACCTGAGCACTTAGCACTATGCAAATATCCACTTTCAACTAAATATGGCGACATTAGGAATTTGTATAAAAGAAATATTCACTTTTATTTATTTAACAACCCAACACTGACAGATGATGCACTGATGTGCATAATGCAGCTTAGGCTGTTTACATCAATACCTTTGTGTTTAAAGAGAGAGTCAAAATAGAACAATACTGACCTTGCTCAAAATATCATCCACTAGCTTGAGAAAGATCTCATCCACATTGAAGTTGTCCTTGGCACTCGCCTCGCAGAATCGCATCCCTGATATTCGTGAGGCAAACTGCCAATCAGATCAGGAGAGAAAAGACAAGATTCCCAGCTTACAAAATGTCCGAATAAGCAACTAACAGGACTCAATAGTGGCAAAAGTTACTATTTAATGCTTAACCATTTATAAGTTTATGGCTAAAATGATTCAAAGTGGCCCTTTCTGATCTAATGTGGCAAGTCCTGTAACTAGTGTTTGGTCTGATGAGCTGCCTTCAGCTAAATCCATCCATCCATCCATCTTCCATACCGCTTATCCTACACAGGGAGCCTGGAGCCTATGTCAGGGAACTCAGGGCACAAGGCGGGGGACACCCTGGACGGGGTGCCAACCCATCGCAGGGCACAATCACACACGCATTCACAAACTACAGACAATATGGACATGCCAATCAATGCATGTCTTTGCACTGGGGGAAGAAACCGGAGTACCCAGAGGAAACAAACAGGATGCATATAATTTTCGTAGAGCTTTTTAATTAATCAAGATGAGAAGAGAAATTCCATGTTTAATGCCAGTAACCCGAATTCAAATGGAAAAGAAAACACGGCGAGCAAAGCATACTCCGTGTAAAATACACCCTGAGGAAATAAAGATAGCTTTGGATCCATTACAGTTGTTTTTTTTTTTTTAACCATGCCCTTTCTGACTTCCCCTCAACTCCTACATCATAACACTGAAAGGAGGGTGTAGAAAGGAAAGCACTTTTCTAAAACTGGCTGTCACACACAGACGGGCCAAATCAAATGATATATTCGGAAAATATATTTCAGTGCGTCTGTCTACAATTATTCATAGCTTTGGTGTAATTTGGATAAAAGATTGCACAGATCACGGTGCCTTCATGCTACGTTCTGTTCCTGAAGTCACAAGCTGATAAAAGTAACACAATGGCTCATAAAATGGTGTCATGGATTCCACTCCTCAACAAGGGTGTGTTAAAACAGCACTGCGTTACACGGACCTCGAGAGACACACTCACCCTCTCGGCCTGCTGTCGTGCAATGACGCGGTCGGCCTCACAGTCCAGCTTGTTCCCGACCAATAGGAGCTCAGCGTCCTCTGAAGCGTACTGTAGGACACACAAATCGAACGATACATTTCACTGTACTTCACTAAAACTTCAGTGTGTAGCGGTCCAGAATTATTGCCAACCTTAGTAAAGAGGAGTGTAAAAGGTTATGAACAATGTCTGAGTGCTTAACTAGTTTAAAATCACACATGGCAATATAACGGTGTGTAACAGAAGGATGAGTATACAGAAAGAAAGAAAAAAGAACCCAATCCCCACTACTGAAGGATATGATGCTGTGGTCTGTTTTTCCTCCAAAGATCCTGGGAACCTTGTTAGGACACATGACATCATGGACTACATGAAGTATCAGGAGATTTTAATTGAAAATCTGGCTGCCTGTGTCAAGAAGCTACAAGTGTGCTGTGGTTGGATCTTCCAGAAGGACAATCATCGAAAACATGCATCCAAATTCACACAAAAATGCTTCGGTGATCACAGAATAAAGCATTTGACAAAGCCATCTCGGTCCCTTAACTGAAACCCTATGAAGTGAGCTGAAGACGAGAGTCCACAAGAGAGGACTCATGGAGGATGTGGAGAGATTTTGTACTGAGGAGTGGTCCAGTACTGAGACAAGACTCAGTGTTTCATAAAGGTTTCATAAAGGACTAAATGCACTGCTTGTTACAAAAATATACAGTACTGTGCAAACGTTTTAGGCACATGTGAAGATACACTGTGGAGCAAAGATACCTTCAAAATAATGAAATTAAAAATCTACATTTTAAAAAAGAGGAGTAAACAGTAGTAAATGAAAGTCAATATCTGGTGACAAAAAATAAAAATAAAAATAGTAGTCTCCGGTACAATGTGTACAGTTTTATAAGGAAATGAGCTGGTAAGTTTTATTGAGCATCTTGCAGAACCAGACACAGTTCTGGACACTTTGACTTTCACACTCGCTTCTTATTTTTGCAGCAAAACCCAGCAGCCTTCATTGTGTTTACTGTCTGAAAAGTGTCTCTTATGTAATATGCTGCTTTCTTTAATGACATACAAACATTTTTCTGTAACATTTAATCTTGTGCTAGAAAACTGTTTTGGGAATCTAAAATGTTTTTTGTACTGACCTGATAATGTAGAAGTCATAAAATAAAAAATATAGAACAAAGTTTGTACTAAAAAAAATATGGTGCCTAAAACTTTTGCACAGTACTGTATATTTTTTCATTTTATTAGAATAAATGTATGTAAATTAAATATTAGGATTTCTCTCATATTTTCAGTGTGAGATTAAGTTAATTAACCACAAAGCCATTTTTCACCACCCTTTACCAAGGGTGCCAATAATTCTACAACTTGACTATATGACAAGCGTTACATAAAAACTTACATTACGGTCAAAAGGTCCACTAACAAGAACGGTTTATATTTCAAATGCTATTTCTTTAAGAATGTCACATCTTTCTAAACTAATGCAAGAAAAATGAATGATCCAAAATCAAATCAAGTTTGTAAAAGACTCTAGTGTCCCATTTCCTTCAAATCAAACAAGTCATTTTTCTATAAAATACATATATATGATAAAACAAGATAAACATTATGATAAATTTTGAATAATGGTGTGAAAAAAAAAAATTGCTTATCACTCCACCACTATATGTACACCATATGTACCATTTAAATGAAACTGACATCATCAGTTAATCAAAAAGGATTAATGTCGTGTGAACAGTTATTCAGATAAATTTATATTTCAGTCAGTGAGTTCAGATAACAGTGTATTCTTAAATAGTTGAGTATCATCTGACTAAAAGCTTCCATTAATAATAGATAAGATAATAAAAACAAAGTTTGTAGTGGACTTTATTGGACTCCACTGTATGTTATGTATTAAAGTAACAAATTCTTGAGTAACATGTACCTTTAAAAAAATAAATCATACTTTTTCATACATAGGTTATATTATTATTATTTTTTCTTTCAGATAGTCTTTAAGAATGCCTTTGACAAGAGAAAAACATATTTAAATCATTCTCATGGCTGGATCGGGAAGCTGTCGCGAGGCTAAGATGGCGGAAACATGGCGAGCACAGCACACACCACACCACACTGCTGCCAGACTTATTAACAAATAAGTCCACGAACATCCACGGACGGAAGCACAACCGACGTGGCGCTGGCAAACATAGTCCCCTATATATGGAGACTTTTGGGACACCCTGTATAACCAACGCAACAGTAAAGAACATGACCGACTTTCAAGCTGTGTTCGGACTGAATCCGTAGCTCATCACGTGTTTATAGTTAGCAATGCTTTCATTACCTTGTCGATCATTTTCATCCATTTTGGCAGGTCTTCAAAGGTCTCCTGCTTGGTGATATCATACACCACTATGATGCCCTTAGCACCTCGGTAATAGGCTGAGGTGATGCTGTTGAATCTCTCCTGACCAGCGGTGTCCCTAGAAAACACCAGTACATTACAGCATCTCGAAGAATAATCATCACTTAAGTACTGTATAAATATGAAACAGTGCCATAATATACCACGCAAGAGATTACACATTAACTGAAGCACTGGAATACAATGATTTATAAATTACACAAGGCTGAGTGTTAGTCGCATGCATGGACATGCATTTGCATTGGAAACAGATTCGATCAGCAGTTAGTGAGATTGTCTGTGTGCAATATTTATGTAATTAAACCATTAAATCTGAGTGATTCATTCTCATTAGACTTACCTGATGAAAAGTATAAAAAAATAACAACAAAAAAAAAACAACAACGCTATAATAAGATAATAATATAACTCCATAATAACTCCATTAGAAATCAGTTGCTCTTTTACTAGATTTAAAAATGACAACCTGTGCTTTTACTGTACCTTATCCACCCTAGCTTGGTCACAATAAACAGGATATGAAGTCACAGAGAAGGATAGGTGAGGCGTCACATGGCAGTGATGGCATGTTAAGGTGAACAGTGGTGGAGCCGAGGATGCTGGGTAGCTGGATGTCAGTAGATATGTGACACAAACACAAAGACATATAGAGATGGAGGTGGGATTAGTAAAGGGTTAGAATAAATAGCTGGAGGGATGGACAGACTGAGACATATTAAGGAGTACGAGGTAAAGGGTGGTGATATGCATGCAGTCTTTTAACGTTCTGTCAAATAGCAGCATTTCCTACCCATCATGCTACAGTAACTTGTCCAGTCCTTTCTAATTCATATTTTTTCCCCCACTGTCCATTAGTCTTGACTAATTGTGTGGCACACTGAAAATCTGGGATTTTTACAGAAGGTTTTAAAATTGTTAAATATTTAAATCAAAGAAAGCAAATGTTCAATATCTTGAATATTTAATAGTCATGATTCTGCACTATTTCTAGGTCCCTATTTAAATGTAAGCATGTCTGTGATATTGATCGTGTTAACTGCTTTGTACAAAAGGTCAGATTTTCCTCATGCCAAATCGATTGAAGCACGTGCTCAAACGACACTTCCATTGGATTAGGATCTAAAGTGGATCATCAGGTTTTGCATAAACTTGTGGAGTCCATGCCAGCTCGAGTGAATGCGGTCATTAAAGCAAAAAAGGGAACATAACGAATATTAAGAAACGCCATCCATCCATTTTCTGTACCACTTATCCTACACAGGGTCGCACCCATTCACACACTACGGACAACTTAGAGATGCCAGTCAGCCTACAGCGCATGTCTTTGGACTGGGGGAGGAAACCGGAGTACCCGGAGAAAACCCCAAAGCATGGAGAGAACATGCAAACTCTGTGCACAAAGGGCGGAGGTGGGATTCAAACCCACAACCCTAGAGGCACGAGGCAAATGTGCTATACCAAGAAACTAATTCTCTACTTGAAGTGGTCTGTCAATACGTAACTGAACATCAGTAAAAGAAGACGGCAGTGTTGTAATTTTGTATCTTCAGTGAACGGAGGCGAGGCCAATCAGACAGGGTTTACAGGAAAATACGTGGAAATACTCGTGTCTTATTGGCTGACAGTCACAATTCCGCCAAACACTAGCTCACGGTCAGTGTGAGGGGAAATGGATTTACGCAGTTTGTTTTTTTGAACCAGTAAAGGGGTTGAAACTGAAACACTAACATCCTCTCATGCTGAGCAGGAAAACAAGGTGTGTAAATGTCTATACGAGTTCCAGTTTACTTGAACATGATATGAGCAGCGCACAAGGAAACATAACGTACTTAGCATGGCACTGTAGCAGCTAAACCCATAGCTTAGTTGTGCCTCCACTTGGCTAGCGACACCAAACTAGCCTAGTTAGAAAAGTTGCATATTTTATCGGTCTGGTAGTCCTACAAACAGTGATAACACCTGAGGCATGTTTTATGATAAATCCAACCTTTTCTGATCATGTCATACAATGTCCGCTAAGTTACCTCAGCTTCCATAAAACAAAACTTAGGCTACTAGCTGAACTGGAGAAAATGAGCATGGAGAAGAATCTGGGCTCAGCCCTGGATGATTAACAGTCCAGCTAACGCCCCTGGCTAATACTGATAGGGAATTAAATAACTGAATAAATCAGTTGCCTAAATTCCTTGTGTTTTGATCCAGTTTAAAACTTTGTCCGCTGTCATTTGTACAGTGTGTACAACCCCAATTCCAAAAAAAGTTGGGACAGTATGGAAAATGCTAATAAGAACAAAGAGAAGTGATTTGTAAATGTACTTTGACTTGTATTTAAACAAAAACAAAAACAAAAAAACCAAGGTATTTGATGTTTTACCTAATCAACTGCATTGTTTTATGTAGATAAACGTTTATTTTGAAATTGATACATGCAACACGTTCCAAAAAAGTTGGGACGGGGCAATTTAGGACTAATAGCGATGTGAAACAGGTGAGGCAATCATCTAATCATCTAAATAAATTGCCAGTGCCATATCACCCTGCAGTGCTCACCTGGTTTCCCCCTAAAGCTAAGCAGGGTTAAGCCTGGCCAGTACCTGGATGGGAGACCACCTGGGGAAAACCAAGGTTGCTGCTGGAAGTGGTATTAGGGAGGCCAGCCGGTGGTGCTCTCCCTGTAGTCTGTGTGGGTCCTAATGCCCCAGTATAGTGACAGGGACACACTGTCTTTCGGATGAGACGTTAAACCGAAGTCCTGACTAAAAATCTGTGGTCATTAAAAAGTCCCCCATTGGCCCTTCTCTATCATGGCCCCCTAATAATCTCCATCCCTGAATTAGCTACATCACCCTCCTCTCCACCAATAGCTGGTGGGTGTTCTGGTGCACTATGGCTGCTGTTGCATCATCCAGGTGGATGCTACACACTGGTGGTGGTTGAGATTTCCCCCCATACTATGTAAAGTGCTTTGCGTGTCTAGAAAAGTGCTACATAAATGTAACTAATTAATATATCCTTCAAGAGCTCACAGATGTGTCAGCGAATAATCCAACACTTTGAGAACAACATTCCCCAAAGACAAATTGGTAGGATTTCACCTTCTACAGTCCACAATATAATTAAAAGATTCAAGGAATCCGGTCAAATCTCGGTGCGTAAAGGGCGAGGCCGAAAACCACTTCTGAACGCACGTGATCTCTGATCCCTCAGACGTCACTGTCTTAAAAACCGTCATGAGTCTGTAATGGATATCCTGACATGGGCTCGGGAATACTTTGGTAAACCTTTGTCAGTCAACACCATTCGCCGCTGCATCCACAGATGCAGGCTTTACTATGCAAAGCAGAAGCCATACATCAACACTGTCCAGAAGTGCAGTCATCAGATTTGAAAAATAAATTAAATTCACAAAGTAAAACATCAAATAATGTGTTAATAATGTGTTTTGAATATAGTACAGGGTGAATTGAATTTTCAAATGACTTCTTGTTGCTTTTTTTAAAATTTTTTTTTGCATTTTCCATACATTCCCAACCTTTTCGGATGATGTTCTTCTCTGTTTTGATGATGGAGATGGTGCAGGTGCACTCGACCATTCTGACAGCTGGTGTTTGATTACAAACTGAACTGTTCAGGCTTACGTCCACTCCTCATATATCTAATGAAACAACTTGAGTAAAGCCTGAAATTCGCTGTGTGAGGAAATCACTCTCAGCTAGCAAGACATTTTTAGACACCTATACCGCTTGTTAAACCGACTCCTTACCAAACATGTTTTTTTACAGGCCAAAAGACAGGGTAAGGTTAGAAAGGCACCTAAATAAACACATTTCCACATCATTTTGGTAAAAATATATTTATGCTTTCTTAAAACAGAAGTGTCAGAGTATATTCCTGGCAGAAAAACTCCAACAATTTCTCACCATTTTTGCATTGGAGATCAGTGTATAAACTCTTACATGACTCACATTTGCACTGAAGCTCAAATACAGAGACAGTGCAATGATCAAGCTCGTACCTACTCATTTACATTTGCAAATGTAGATCTCGGAGATTCCCGATTCCTTTAACAACCCAAGTGTTCTCATAAAAAAACAAGACAGGAAAGCAGAATGGGCTGGTAGTTGAAATGATAAAATCGAATGGGTTAGAAATGGAGCTGAAGCACAAACAGTCTGAGGTTAAAAGCAACAGAGAGGAAATAAAGCCATTCAGAGAGGAGAAATGCAGAGAGGAAGATACAAAGGAACATAAGAGGTTAATGTGAGTCATCAGACTCAAGCTAATTAGTCATGAGGGCTGCAAACTTATCTTCAGCAAGCAAGCACGTATTAATGCACTTAACTTGCAAACCAAAACATCACCGCATTATATAATGTAATATGTAAAAATAAATAAATAAAAATCGGTCTTTACACTTGTATTACTGACATGAAAGGAAAACCACCAACAGGACTTAAAAAAGGTGGCATAGTTAAATTAAGTCAAATTTGGTATCATGGTGCATCATCATACCAATAAACCTTAACACCTTTACTCTTGTAGCTGCTCCTTTCACACAAACACATTGTGAAACAGAAGAGGAATGACACTCAGAGATGCACTACTAACATTCAGCTGGCTATAATAATGACTCAACTTCTGCATTATACTGATGCTGGAATTAGTCCGTCAGCATGACCCTGAGAGAAGGAGGGGGAGTTTTATGTGCTAGACTTCCCGGCTGGGGGGAGCAGATCTGTCCGACTTGTGCCTCTGAGACACAGGAAGTGACACAGTCAGGGCGAGTCAGTGATAAAGACGGGGAGCATCCTGTACACTTACCAGATCTGCAACCTGATCTTCTTTCCTCTGAGCTCCACAGTTTTGATTTTAAAATCCACACCTTCGTGCGCAGACAGACAGACAGACAGACAGACAGACGGACGAGAAGAAGACGGGACACAAAGACAGAAAGGCAGAGAGAGAGAGAGAGAGAAATAATAAAAAAGTGTGCCAAAAATTTCTCAAAAGTATGACACTGGCATGAAAGCAAAAAGTCGATTTTTGAGCGTTATTCAGTGTGAATCAAACTGCTGAATTCTCAAATCTGATTGGTCGGACGGTGTTGATTGGGTTTTTTTTTTAATAACAGCAGCTCTGACAGCTTCTACAGCGTGTCCCAAAAGTCTCCATACATAGGGGACTGTGTTTGCCAGCACCACGTCGGTTGTGTCTTTGTCAGTGGATGTTCTTGAACGTCCACTTCTCAGTCGGTCTACGACACTTCCAGTCTTTTTGAATTTGTTAATAAGTTTGGTAACAGTGTGGTGTGTGATGTGCTCGCCATGTTTCCTGTTAAAATCCATCACAACCTTGCGACAGCTTCCCGATCCAGCCATGAGAATGATTTCAATACGTTCTTTTGGCAAAGGCGTTCTTAAAGGCTATCTGAAAGGTTAAAAAAATACTATAAACCAAGTATGAAAAATATTGGAAGACAAAAAGTGTTTATTTCCCCTGTGTACGAAAACTTTTGGGACACTCTGTATAGTAACCGCTAATTCACAGGCACTTGTATGACAAACGTTCTACATAATCTAATCCTAATTAATAATCAAATAATTTTAAAAACATGCTGTTATTTGCAAAAAATAAATAAATAAATAAAAAATAAATAAAAATAATACAAATAATATTTTTGTAAATAAAATAAATAAATAAATAAATAGAAACCCTGCATAATTGTTGATATGATGATGTTTTCTGTGAGGAGATGTTTATTTAGCATTTTTGGAAGGAGCCTCCAGTATCAGCGTTAGAGGTAAAGCTGTAATTCTGCCATGGGATGGAGGAATTTGCACTTTGTGTTTTCCCAGCAACAAGCTGCATATTTTTCTTCTTGAAGAGGGGAAAAACACCCCAAGAAGCTGGCAAGGGAATGACTGTTTATAGCTGCTG
>CM042536.1:29965463-30147963 GCA_023630585.1 Cranoglanis bouderius
GCAGTACCTGCCAATAACCGATTAGTCAACCGATAGTTTTTAAAATTGATCCTGAATGAAAACATAACACTCAAAGTCAAATATTGCTGAACTTTATTGCAAAAATAAACAGTACTGACTATGTATGAACTATTTATAAATATTAGAGTGAATAAAAGGTATACATCCAAACTGAACCCAAAAGTATCACTCCAAATAACAAATAAAAATAGAGACATCCAGAATGAATCAAAAAACACTTCAAATAACACAACAAAATTTGTCAGGGGTAGTTTTTTATTTTGCCTCTAGAGACCGCTCTCGTACTGTATAATGACAGCGGACCCTTCTCAGCCGCTCCCGCAAAGGACGCAACCGGGAAAAACTACCGGTGTGGATTTTTGCAGATAAATGATAGTTCCAGCAATCGGTTATCGGTGCTGATTAATTGGCAAAACCGATCAATCGGTCGACCTCTACCAAACCACAAATATCCAGCCAATACCAGTAATGTAGTCAAAAACTGATACCAGGGACAATTAGCACAAACTGTGCATGAAAATAATATTTGTAGTGTCCAGGAAGGTGTATCAGCACCGTAGAAACCACTGTAGTATCTAATAAAGCAACCAGGAAGTGCACACAGTGTCCTCCGATTCAACATCATTGCCAAGACTCTGCTTGTTACATGTGTGGGAGCAAGAATAAATCTAAATCATGTAGTTTACTGGGTTTTCAATGCCCTTAATTATTTGTTTAGGTTATTTGTTTTGTAACCCTAGACTAAATGATGTTGCCATTACTTTCTTACAGCTGTGGCTTTCAAAAATGCTAAGCAGTTCGAGCAAGCAAAGGACGCATACCTGAAGGAGGCAGAGTACCACACGGAGAACAAAGCGTATCCTTTTTCCATGGGTATGACCGCGCTGCATAAATGTAGTGTAATATTTGATACCACAGTGCTGTTTAATTCTCAATTCTGATTGGTCAGAATTTTCTTTAACAGCAGTTCTGAAAATAGCGCCAGCTGCAAGGTTTATATGAATGCACTCATTCTAATATGTATAATTTCTATAGTGACAACATACACAAGGACATGTCTTGCAGACGTTCCACATAAGCAGGTTAAATAAGTACACTATATGGCCAAATGTTTGGGGACACCTAACCATCACACCCATATGTGGTTCTTCCCCAAACTGTTGCCACAAAGTTGGAAGCACGGAATTGTATAGACTGTCTTTCTGTCTGTATGCTGTAGCATTATAATTTCCCTTCACTGGAACTAAGGGACCCAAACATGTTCCAGCATGACAATACCCCTGTGTCTATGAAGACATGGTTTACCAAGGGTGGAGTAAAAGAACTTGAGTGACCTGCACAGAGCCCTGACCTCAACCCAATTGAACAACTTTGGGATGAACTGGAATGCTGACTGTGCCCCAGACCTCCTCAGGGCCTGATCTCACTGATGCTCTTGTGGCTGAATGGGCAAATCCCAAAATCTAGTGGAAAGACTTTCCAGAAGAGTGGAGGTTATTATAACAGCAAAAGGGGGAACTACATCTGGAATGGCTTGTTCAAAAAGCACATATCGGGGTGATGGTCAGGTGTCCACAAATCTTTTGCCATATAGTGTACAGTATGTGTAATTATTGATATGGTAAATATTTCTGTGAGGAGATGTTTATTTTACATTTTTGCAAAGAGCCTCCAGTGTCAGCACTTTATTATAGTCAGAGGTAACGCTGAAACTTGTACTTTTACCTTTAAGTACACGGGAAAGTCTTTAGGACAGAGGGCTTTTGGGTTTGCGTGGTAGCATTTGTCTTTTTAACTTCAAGAGAAGTAGCCAAGGGAGCAAAATTGGCCGTGCCCTCTGGGCGAGAGGGATTGTACACTCTCTCCCCTGTGAATCACAGTGACACTAGCCGAGTGAGCTTATGTATGTGGAAGAGGGCAGATAGCACGATGATGCAGCACATGTGGCAGTACGAAAAGATTTGGCTTAGAGGAAGCATGTGTTAGCCTTCATCCTCGCTGGTATGACAGGGGAGAGCTGGCTGGTGGGTGGGAATTGGCAGGGGACCAAATTGGGTGAAGTCAGGTATTTAATTAGTTTAATTAATGTTAACATTGTTAAAAAAATTTTATTGGTTTATATGAGGAGCCACAGCTAAGTTCTGATTTGTTCCAAATAAAATAATTCAGTAGTTGGGTAATGTAGCCTATGTACATTGAAGTGTGAAGAAATAAATAATGTACATCCAATAAAGTGGGCCGTAAGAGATGGAATGAGAATAAAACAGGACTTTTCATATACACTAAGAAGGGCTCATGGTAACACGATTTTGAACTAAGGTTGGAAACCAGGTTGGAGAATTTCAACACATCCCTCTTGTGCTGCTTCACCCACATCAGCACATCAGCACATCAGCACGGGCACTTTCAGTTCTCGCCAGCAAAATAGCAGACTGGCGAATAGCAAGAAAAATAAATAGCCTTTTTTCAAAACAATATGTGAATAGTTCTGCTTCCATCGACCCATGTTCTTTACTTAACTTCAATAAACAGATTGTTCCATGCTGCAAAGTAAGTGCTCACAATTGTTTTGGACTAAAGAAGTTATTAATATTCATTAATTGTTGTTAAATTGTATGTTTTTGTCATTCTGTTTGGACTCCAGGGCGATTGAGCAAGCAGGTATGATGCTGAAGGTGAGTTCTCATTTGTTAGTCTGGGGTCACATGTGGTCCGATAAAAAGCTGTGAATGCTAATGTAAACAAAGGCATTAAATAAATCAGGCATGCCTACTAACTGTAACATAATAGGTTTTGGATTTAATCACCAGTCGCTGAACCAGATTTTGAACTGAATCACTGTTACAGGTGTGCGTAACTGAGGAGATGTGTCGTTTCTATAGGATATGAAGCGACTCCCGGAGGCTGTTGAACTTATTGAGAAAGCCAGCGTGATGTACGTGGAGAACGGAACATCAGGAACTGCAGGCATAGCTTTGGACAGAGCCGGCAAGTATGTAACAGCATGACGAGCATCAGTCCCTAGATTCTAAATACAGAAGAAGAGATTTATGATTAAACTGGGTTATGCTGTGGCATGAAACATAGAAATTTACACACACCAAAATTTAGCCTTTTGTTTCATTTTGGTGTTAAGAAAATGACCAAAATATTGGAAAATCTTGGAAGCTTGTGACCAACAGTCACATTATGTGAACTGCAGTGCATATCTGAATCATCACTCGCTCTTGTGACATTAATGAAATAGTCCAGTCTGTATAAGAAAAATGAACAGATACACACTGTATATCTGAATGCATGTGCTATTTTGACTTTGGAACGAGGCAGTAAATATGGTCACGTCACAAGATTTCCACAATTATGTCCACCATTATATCTTGCCTTTTAATATGTTGGCTGGAAATTGTGTCTTGAGTTAAAAAAAAAAAAATTAATTTGTGATGAACAAATCTTATTATTTAATTATATTGTAATTAAATAATTAATGGTATATTTCACGTCGGTTTTGGCTGTACCTAACTATCAGGTTGCTTTCTCACAGACTTATTGAACCAGTGGATCTGGAGAAAGCAGTGGACTTGTATCAGAAAGCTGCATCTGTTTTTGAGGTAAGATGACACATTATAACTAAGCAGTATGGCACGAGGGAACACGGTAGCTTAAGTGGTTAGCACGTGTGCATGGAGCTTGCATATTCTCCCCGTGCTTTGGGCGTTTCCTCTGGGTACTCCGGTTTCCTCCCCCAGTCCAAAGACATGCATTGTAGGTTGATTGTCATTTCCAAATTGTCCGTATTGTCCGTGATTGCACCCTGCGATGGGTTGGCGGTACGGAAAATGGATGGATGGGTGGATATGGGACGAGCAAGAGTGTGGTTATAGCGAATATCGGTGATTTGTACGTATTCAGTATAACTGCACAAGTGCGATATTGCTTTTATATAACAGTTCTATAAACAAGAAATTAATATCGAGTGACCTACATTTCTGACACAATATGGCCAAATATTTTGTTTATTTTTTCTCTGCTAGCAGAAATAGATCCCAACGAAGCTACAAACCCGTGAGCTAGCTAGCTCACATCGATTTGTATATTCCTGTTAAAGGTGCTTCCGGTGCAGTTAGCTTCCCTTCTTCTTTTTCACCTTCATCTGATGAGCTTGCATATTTAAAGTCAAAAGTTACATTCATGAAAAATGTATCGTTTGCCATGTCCACTGATGATGTCGCTGAGTCTACTGCAATAACCGTTTTGAGTTAAGAAGTGGCGAACACAGACGAGCGGAGTGATACACACAGTGAAAAGTCCCAGTGCGGTTATACTAAATATAAGCACTCTTGGAACGCTGCTCGACCAATCAAATTAGTGGACCGGAAGTAACGGTCGTATAAAACAGCGTTATACTGTCGAATTCAGAAGCTGTGGATTAATTTTCTAGTGCCGGCTGTAATTCAAATCACAGGTTTATATGAACGCACTTTAATGCGTTCTAATACAGTACCATTTCTATAGTAACAACTCATTTACAGAGACATGTTTAATGAAAGTGTTGTTATTTAACAAAGAAAAACGACTAATTGTTGGTAAGGTGAAGTTCCTGTAATTAAACATCTATGGAAGGAGTCTCCAGTGTCAGCACTTTGCAACAGTCTGTAAATTTTATGCCATGGGAAATTCTTCAGAACACAGGAGTTTGCAATTTTCCTGTTTCTCAATAACATGACAAGCTGCATTTTTTTTGTGTTATTAACTTCAAGGTAGAGAAATAAAGAGAGGCTGGTGAGGGAATGACTGTTTATAGCTTGCATAATGTAAATGATAACAGGAACCAACTTGTTTTGCGGAACACAACATTAAATGTAACAACACACCAATAAAAATTGTGATGTGTCATTTTTTAATCAATTTAAAATTTTAATCATTGGCAAATTGCTGTGTTATAGGAAAATAATCAACTTTTTGATGAGAGAACAGTAACTCTGCTTCACGTCAGGCTGCATGACAACATGCCACTGTTGATTGTTTTCCTATAATAGCATGCCACGGTATGTTTTATTCCTTACATATCTTGTTGCCAGAGGTGTTCATAACTCAGTGGTTAAAATTCTACACTAGTGACATGATGATGTCATATGTATTAATCATAAAAGCAAAAATGTTTAGTTCATGCTGTGTTGCCAAATTTATATCTCTGTATAACTCTTGGCCATGGAATTTATTCAAACAAGAAAATCCTTGGTGTGTATACTGTATTTGCTCATTCTGTTCATTATAATTGGTATTTAGGATCAGTTGATGAGCCTTAAAACGCAAATGTTTCACAAGCTTTATGAATGTCTTATTTGGCCTCCACGTGTAGAATGAGGACCGGCTCAGACAGGCTGCAGAGCTGCTGGGAAAAGCGTCCAGACTCCTGGTGCGACTGCGCAGGTGAGTGCAAGCGTCTGTGAGTCTGACCTGTTCTGACCTACAGTCACATTTCCGCTCTCTCCTCCATTCCATCTGCACTCTCTGCCGTTTTCCTGTAAATGATTAAGACTGGCACAGCCTAATTTTAGCCTCCTAAATGTGAGAGATAATGCAGTACATCTCGTCTTACGTCGTACCTGTCTCACTGCTCCACAGGCTGGACGAGGCAGCTGTCTCTCTGCAGAAAGAGAAAAACATGTACAAGGAGTTTGAGAATTACCCCACTTGCTTTAAGGTACACGTTTATGTGTGAGAAGGGTATAGTGCATAGATCATGAGATGCTTCAGATCAAAGAACACCGTGTACCACCTTTAGACAGTATTGACACTAACATGGACGTGTGAGTGTGTGTTTTAAAACGTCGTATTTTACTGATCACTTTATTAGACACACCTGCTTTGTCGGTGCACGTAGTAATTGTACCGTTAGAGTTTTTCTTGCAAAATTGGTCTTATTTGGCTTCTTATTTAGATTCTTCAGTGTCAGTTTCTGACCACAGGAACACCGTTGGATGGATATTTGTAGCTGCTGGACTGTTTCTCAATCCAGCAGTGACTTTGAATTGTTCAAACCCCAGCTCATATCAGCACCACACACTCTACCATGTCCAAATATACATCAACAGATGATCTACAGTCACCTACAAAGTGATCTAGATAGACAGATAGATAGATACTACTTTATTGTCATTGCACAGTACAAGTACTCAGCAACGAAATGCAGTTTAGCATCTATCAGAAGTGTAAATAGTAGCATTGTGCAAATTAACAAAGTGCAGGTTGACTATGTAAATGTATCTATATACAGTATACACACACACACACACACACAATAAATAAATAACAAGGCTATGGAGAGTGAATATGTGCAGAGTAGTAACTCTAATAGGTATAAAATATATATATATATATATATATATATATATATATATATATATATATATATATATATATATATATATATATATATATATATATATATATATACAAGTAGATGCATCTAATAAAATGGACAATGAGTGCAGGTACAAGGTATAAAGATCATTTTCTTTGTGTTATTATTACCTGGGATTGTTGATCTGCTTCGTGTGGTTCTGCCTGTAGAAAACCATCGCACAAGTGCTGGTCCATCTCCATCGTGGTGACTTTGTAGCAGCGGATAAGTGTGTGAAAGAGAGTTACAGGTATGAACTGCTTCATAACCCTGTTAAATTTGATCTACTTCATAGCTGTTGAGTCACTACAGTCGATTTAGCAAATCACTATCAAAAAACTGTGATAGAGGGTTTTGTTGTTTTTTTTTATAGAGAGTTTGTCTTTAATTCAATTTTGTAGTGTTTTGCCCACTAGAAGGCACTATTGTCCAAATTTTCCAAGATAATGAAGCCTTGCCTTCAGTGTTACCTCAAGAAGCTGTGTATCATTAAACTGTGTATTAACTTTCACAGATGTGATTGGACCATATTCATGGGATCACATTCTCCCCGTACCTCCATTCCTCCTGTTCTGTATTTGGGAATGCTTTTAAACATGCACCTCTGCTTCCTGTCTTAGTCTTCTTGGGTTCAGCAGCAGTGAGGACTGTATTGCAATGGAGACGTTACTGGCGGGTTACGACGAGCAAGACGAGGATGATCTGTTTCGTGTGTGTAACTCGCCTCTTCTCAAGTACATGGACAACGACGTAAGAGACGAGTGTATTCAGCCACAATCTCATACATAAACAAAAGACTTTAACAGAACTCTGCATTGTATATTGGTGTTAATTTCTCTGACGGTAGTGCTGGCTGCAAGGCAAGTCACAGGTTTATATTAATGTACTCATTCTCATACGTTATAGCTTCTATATCACACACCCCCAAGTGTTCTACTCTTTACTTAGTCTTTTAAAAAAAAGTATGTGTAATGTAATGACTAACAGTGCTCTGTTCCTGCCTCTGTGGACAGTATGCAAAGCTGGCCATCTCTCTGAAAGTACCTGGAGGAGGGGTGAAGAAGAAGAAATCTCCCAGGGCTCCACAGGAGGGCGCTTCAGGAGCGCCGGCTGCAGAGGACGAGTATGAAGGAGGACTGTGTTAGATTCATCTGGGAAACGTCAGCACTTCCAAGTGTGTATGTGCACATGAGAGAGAAAGAGAGTGACGGAGAAAAGAAGTGAGAGTATATATTTCTGAGGAAAGGATAGAGAACGGTACAAGAGCAACAAAACATATAGGTGTATATATACTTTGTGTCCAAGTCCTGATGAATGACTTTATTTTCTGTGAAAGGAATACTTTATACAGCATCGTTAGCCCAGTCTCTCAATACTGCATCTGTAACAAATGTATAATTACCACAAACAAAAAAAATTCCCTGTACCAAGAAAGAAAAAGAAAAAAAAAAAACATCAGAAAACCTGTTTACTCAAAATTCACTTAAAATGTAAGCATGCTAATGTGAAACACTTATTTTTATAGAATGCTGAAGTTTTTCAGTCTATGGTTTGTAAATTAAGCTCTAGTTTTTTTAACTTCATCTTTACAGAGATGGGACTACTTTTGCAGAGTCAAAATTTGCTTTAATAACTTAGACTTATAAGCACAGAAAGGCTGCATTTACAGCATTATGGATGCCACAAAACCTTTGTGAAAGCACAAGTAAACAGAGTGACTTTTTACCGTATTTTAAAATGTTGGAAAATGACATTTATTAAATTATGTAATAACAGCTTTGCTAAGACGTTCTTTCATTTGTTTCATGCTACAATCTTCATTTTTAAGGTTTAACAGGTGTCTCTTTTGAATTTCAGTTACAGGGCTGAGCGATATGACAAAAATATCATCCCGATACTTGAGGACATTTCTACGACACACGATGCGTATCACGATATGTAACTTAGCTAACAAACTGTCTGCAAACCAGTAGTAAAAGTAACAAGAAAAATGTTTAAACTTAGGTTGACGATACTTTTCTTTAATGCCTACAAAGACAAAGAAGATTCAAATCAACATTCAGTACCATTTAATTTATAATTAGTAAAAACGTTAAAAAAAAAACATCACCATACCAACGATATATCGGAAAAAATCACGTATCGCGTGATCATTTATCACGATATCCATGATATCGATATATCACCCAGCCCTATTTAGTTATATAGTTGCAAATGTTTATTCCGTTGTAAGTGAGTTTGCAGTAAATAGGTTTTCTAGAACTGGGAAAAGTACAGAAATTACTGTCTGTGTAAATATGCAGTAGAGATCAGAGTAAAAAATACTGGAGTGTTCCTTTAATAAATATAAAAACCTAGAAGCTATTTTTGTTCATAGATACAAATGTTAAATATTAGTTTATTTACCAAATTTCTCTCACGTATATCTCATATGTACTTTGTTAAAACTAAGGTATTGTCATGTGTACAGTATCCTGTATCATGTTTATGTGTTGCTGTTTTAAATAGAGACCAATTTGTAAAATTGTGAATATCAAATTGTTGATGTGGTTTATGCAGTCATATGTAAATGACGTGGTGTACAGTAACGTATTCGTTGTGTTTTTGAGCTTGGCCAATGATAACTGATGTCTTTTGTTGTCTTATTAGTCTCGAGTCTCAACTATCCCTTTAATGTACAGCTATCAGAAAAAATATGACTGCGCACAAATGCCGGAAATGTGTAATATTTAATTAAGCAAGCTTCCAGTGAGCTACCATTATTAGGGACGAATACTTTAAACATTTCTTTCCAACGCTATTTAAAATGGGCGTAAATTTGAGCTCGAATTCCTACTAATGATGGGAATTCCAGCTCTGTTCAGTGACTCAGATTATTTGGTTCAGCTCGCCAGTATGACTCGACTCACAAACGACTCCCAAAGACTTTTTTTTATTTTTTATTCTACACTGCGTTAAGAAGATTATTCTGATAAATTGATACGATATATGCAAGTTGGCTCTCAAGGTTTCCCTAAAAGAGCTGACTCAAAGAACTGACTTGTCTGCGAATGAAACGTTGCGATTTCCTACACTGTCAGAGTGCGAAGAACACCAAATGTGTATTAATGTCCATGTGCAGAAACGATTTTAGTTTGAAAACTGGGTTAAAATTAAAGTTAGGATCAGTTCTCATGTCTGTATAGCAGCATCCATTAGGAGAAATGCAAAAAGAGATCTCAAAAGGAGTTTTAGAAATAAATATCAGGATCTGATTTTTGCGTTTTAAAATCCTGACACAAATCGTGAAAAATGTGATGTTTAACACTGAAACCTGATTGACTTTTAGGAGTAAATCAGTGCTTTGAAATTCCTACACTTCATATCCAACAGTTAATATCCATTCAGATCACCAAAGACATGAGGCTGGAGAAAAAAATCTTGATGTGAAGGGGGTTCCTCTATGTCTAATACATTCCTCTGATGATTAGTGTATGTACAGCAATAAACACCTTTGTCAGTGCACAGTACCCGGGCTTGCTCTTGTGTGTCTTGAAAATGAAGAAGAGAAGAAAGCGGTACTTCAGTTCTTCAGTTTCGTAACAGGAGTAGGCTGATAGACGTAACACAAATCCATGAAATATTTTCCATTTCAACACCTATACGTATTCCGGTATACATCCTGTGCACTAAGAGCACTAAACATTTTTTCGTTCTTATTTATATTTGATGAGGCTGTAGAGTGTGGAGTTGAACTCCTGCCCTTTTCCCTCTTTAGTCCATCATTACTGTATGCAAGTGCAGTTGTTTCTGATGGGGTTTTTTTTTTCCCACTGGGTCTTTATGAGTGCATTAGTGGGTGGCAGAGTTGCAGAGGAGTGTTTAAGATGTACAACGTGGCATCAGCACTACAAATAAAGTGTAACAACTCGATACTTTTGCCTCCTCCGCTACAATCAGGTTAAACAGATTTACCCCAGTTTTTGACTACAAGTTCCTGTTAATAATAGAACAAAAAACAAAATCATGTTGTACTTTAAGAGTGCAAATAAAATGTAAAGAGGAAAATAACCGTGGCCTTCTGATATGTGCTTTATTTGAAGGTCATCGCTTTTCTCAAGCTCTTCTTTTCCATCCTGACATTCTGCTACACAGCAAACTTAATAAAGCTTCACATTTCTTTGTCCCTGTAAAAGCATATGTACATGTGATGTAATGAAAACACCTCATGTTTAAATAGTAATTATTCTCTCATGCTACAATGGCTTTAAATAATGCATAGTTCTGAAACATGAGGAGGGGGTTTAGGTTTCATTAATGCTCTTCTCTCAGTATTCTTCTAGTGTCTCCGCGAGTGTGGGAAGAACACTGGGATGTGGAAGTCGAACTTAGAAGAAAACTCGAAAATTGTAAACTGCAAAGTGCTGCCTCTTGAAAAAAGCAAAAAAAAAACACAAAAAAAAAGCAAAGGCAGCCCTTTACTGTGCATAAATACACACTCCCATTGATATACTGTATGTACAAATCAGCCCAGTATACCCCCCTCCCTTTTTAATTTTTTTTTTTTTTTTTTTTTAAATAAATGCATCAGTTTTCATATTGCTTTACCCCTTCCATACAAGCAATGAGTCATTATCTTTATCTTCACATATAGGCCTATACCTTTCTGACAAACATGATATCTCCCAATACTTGCACATCATAAAAAAGTTCATGCTCCATAGCCATCAACCAACCACATATAATCATTAATCAGCATTGCATAATCAGTTTTACTACCTTTCTTTCTTCGCCATCTTACCATTGTGCATAAGGACAGTGCTCATTTTTGCAGATTTGCACGAGATAAAATTCTTACCCAGTCCAACAGCTCTAATACACAATGGAAAAGAGGACATCTCATGATGAAATGTGTGTTCCTGAGAAAAGACATCGAATGAATGAAAACGCAATTATTTGTACAAACTAAATAAGGCAAGTGTAGATTGTCGGGTGATTGCTGTTGTGTGTCGCTCCAGCCTTCTGAAAAAAAAACAAAACCCAGAAGTCGTTGCCTCTCGCAGCTCAGAAAATAAAGCACTTGGTCTGTTGGAAATCAACTCAAGTTCTCAGACTCTCATCTTTAATCACACAGGGATTTGTTGACCAGCCTGTCAATCAACATGATGGACGGCCCTCTGGGCTCATGCACTCCCAGCTGTGAAGGGTTGTTTTTGCAGTGACGCGTGACGGGAAGTAGTCATGTCTATTAAAGCCCTTAATAATGTACAATTAGCTACAGATCAGTGATCTCTCCCACGCTACGCCTAATAAAGTACTGTGTATGTGAGAGACCAAAAACTGCAAAATGCAGCTAGTTGCCAATTTCAGCTGGCGTCTCATCCAGCTGTTAAAACCCCAGCCTTGTGCTTCTCCATGTCGATCAGGAACTCCTCATGCACTGAGTGTCCTTGTCCATGACATTACACTTAACCTCCTCACTTGTTCTTCTCCCTGGTCCATTTGATCATGGTCTCTGGAGAGCGGTAGAGGAAGATGAGCTTGGAGTAGAGGTCTTCCTCCAGGTCCAGCTCTCCTGTTTCCCGGACGAGGAAGATGTCGGTGCAGAGTTTGAGGATGCGGTCCACATTGGGCAGCTCCTCGAACATGATGGTATGCGAGATTCCGCTGAAGAACTCGCGCACAAACTTGCCGATCACCAGTACCACAGACATGTACAGACCCATGATGCTGAGAGGAGAGAAATGCAGCTGGTTAAATCTAATCTTGCCTTCAAAACCACACACACACACACACACACAATACATTCAGTATTTGTGCTATATTTCATTTTTCATTTAATATGCTCAGGGTCTCTACTTCTATGGTAAAAACCTTTTCTGTGAATTATAACATATACCACAACAATTATACCACAGCATGATTGAATTCTCGATTCTGATTGGTCAGAAGTTGTTGATTACTTTTTTTTTCCTTTTTTTTTTTTTTTTTTTTTTATAACAGCAGCTCTGATACTAGCTCCAGCTGCAAGGCTTATATTAATGCACTCATTCTACTACATTATCATTTATCATTTATATAGTGACAATCAACACAGGGATTTGTATGGTGGACGCATACATTCATGTGTCAGAAAACTTACAGCTGTGTCTCT
Organism: Cranoglanis bouderius; assembly: GCA_023630585.1. NCBI lineage: Eukaryota > Metazoa > Chordata > Actinopteri > Siluriformes > Cranoglanididae > Cranoglanis > Cranoglanis bouderius. The sequence goes on from CM042536.1 coordinate 29,978,021, forward strand.
GACTGTTACAAAGTGCTGACACTGGAGACTCCTTCCAAAATGCTAAATAAATGTATCTTTACTGAAAACGTTTTACATCAACGAAAGTGTTTAGGATGGAGGGCTTTGTGGTTTCTCAGTAACATGACAAACTGCATTTTTTGTTTTATTTACTGAGAGAATGGTGAGTGTTATAGCTGCTATAACTTAAATTTTGTGTACGTTCCACAACATTAAATGTAAAAACAAATGGATAAATGTACATCATGTTGTTCTTTAATTAACAAAAAAAACATGTCAGCGTTGGCAAATTGCTATGGTATAAGTAATAAAACACATCAATGTACATTTATAGGAATATAATACACTTTGTGGTGGGAGTAACTTTGCTTCACTTTGGGCCACATCACACAACCTCATCATTGTTTATGTTCCTATAACAGTATGCCCCATTATGTTTTATTCCTAACATGACAGCTGTTGCTCATGGAAAGACTTGCATCTTGCATGTATAGTAATTTACACCTCACTTTAACATTATATTCTTATCAGTTTGGGAACAAATGCCATGCAGCTATATGTCAATAAGTAAAGGAAAACTTGTCAGTGTGATGCCAATATATTATACATATATTTGCATAATAAAAAAGACAGTTACATCTTTATTTATAACATTGTTGTGTTTTTTCTCAACACTGTTGTGTTCTACATTTAATCCTATGCGAAGTGGCCACAAGGCGGGTGGAATAAGGCCAGTTCCAAAATAAAAAAGTTTTCAGAAAAGCGCAGATTGATGTGAAACACTTTTTTTTTCTTTTTTTTTTTTTTTACCTCCTGACCATCAGGTCACAAGGTAAGGGGCAAGCGAGGAAAACAAACATGGAAGACAAAGTAAATTTCAGGTTCATGTCCACTTACCCATATCCAGCCAGAAAGCCCAGACTAGGAGGGCTGACTTGATCACTGAAGATATAGAGATCCAGTCCAGCCTTTCCTATGTTTTGCTTGATTTTGCCTGACTTGGTCTGGTTCACAATCCACCACTCCTGAACTATTCCTGCAGTGCTGTTCCCTCGGCCTAGAGTCAGGGTGATGTTTTCAAAAACTGGAACAGAGCGAGACATAGAGAGAGAGAGAGAGAGAGAGAGAGAGAGAGAGAGAGAGAGATGAGGGGGGTCATTTATTCCAATACCCAATGGGTAGTTTAAATAAATTAATCACTTCAACTTTCACCTATTTCTGTATTTAAGAGCTGAAGTATTTATATCCCATTTATAATTTTACTTGACTCAACAACATACATAATTACAAAGTGATAAAAGAAGGGTTTTTGACTGATTACACAATGATCTCAGGCCCTTCACTGCCTTACCTGTGCTCAGCTGATTGATGGGTTTAGCATTGGAGTCACTGGGCGCCCGCAGATATCTTGGAAAAATGTTTTTGATCAGCCTGAAATCGTGCATTTTTGGATGAATTAGACAATTTTCTGCAAATCTTTGAAAATGCTGAAGCGTGTCATCAAAGAACTGCTAATATGTCGAGTCACTGAAAGCGTGCACTCACACAGACGATGTTTTGTTATTTAACAGTTTCACAAGGTTTTCTTTGGTGTCCTTCTCCAGGGTGATGATGTGTTTGCCTGCTGCTGTTTCTACTTTCGCTCCTAAAGTGAGGTTCCTGCATAAAACAGACAAACAAAATATACCTAAAGAGAGCTTTCATTTGGATTTTGTCATTTTATTATTATTTTTAGTCTGGATATATTTACAGAAGTACAAATTTTAGTTAGATAAAACTTAATCGCTTTAGTCAATAAATATCTAAAGCTTTTGCTTAATATTTCAAACAGCAAATGAATGAATTTCCCATGTTTTTATTTTATTTCTAAATGGATCATAGATTTTTTTTCTCCCTCTTTAATATGTGGACGCTAAATAAACATTCTGCAGTGTCTAAAACAATAATAGGGCTACAGCTGGGTTTCTAAAAGACAGCGGCTTTTTTTTTTTAATGGGAAGTGAGATTATTTATTATTTTGCATATACCTGATAAACGTAAATGAAATTTCTGTGACTTTATTGCACAGTTATAATTAGACACAAGACAGACACTAAAAAAGCAGTTTTATGTTTTGGTGATAAAGCATTTTATATATAATATATAATAATGTCACTGGAGTTGAAAAGGCTGAATGATACCAAAATTGTTAGGACTATATATTTCTGCAACCACAAATTTTTAATGTTAACTTGCACAGCTAACTCCACCCCTTTGCATACGACTGAGGGTATATCAAGCAGTGCACATTACAAATCAATAAATGTGCAACATTCAATATTCTTTTGTATTTCTTACTTGTAAAAATAACCTGGAAGGTATTTAGATCATGATAATTAAAAAAAAAAAAAAAACATGACCTTGACCTGAACATGTACTCTTAAGGTACGTTCACACATGCAGCAATTTTATCGCTGCTAGTTGCCAGTACCTGTACCACGAAGTTGCCAGTAGGCATTCCTACTACTGGTTGCCATAGTAACATGTATCCGTGGGCGGCGTACCTAGCAGTCCAATTTTGACAACAAGACAGTATTCTTGCCGATAAAACGTTCTGGAGGGAGAGCGTTTGTATATAAAATTCACCAGTGTATATATGCATCATATCCTGCAAGATGAAGGAGAAGCATTGTGTGCTCTTTTCTGTTGCGGCTATCTATCTGCAGAGAAAGCACAAGCGATGGACTGTCTGGGTCCACAAAACAATTCGGACTCGCAGGCAGCATGGCGGATCACGGATCATGTGAGCTCTACTGTCTTCACTCCAATTGGTAGTCACTGCACCAAGTTAAACTATTCTCAGCTTTGTCACATCACTGGACATCCCAACATCTAGGTGCCAACGGTTGCTCATGTCGCTGGAAGTCACCAGCGCTCAATGAAAGTGAATGGTCTCTGGTCACTTTGTCGCTGCGAGTTGCTGTATGTGTGAGCGTATTTTACCTAATGCACCTTCATAATTTCTTTGTATTTTCCCTTTCTTGCCTTTGCAAAGTTGGTCCATGAAGATGAGGGAAAAAATGTTGACTGTTATGGACATGTTTATCTTATTTTAATCTGATTACATTTCTTCTGATATTTCAAATACAAAACTAATTTTTGTTTATAGTTTAATTTTATTAGTGATAATAAGTTATTATTCTAAAGTCATGTTTTTCATGGTTTCATGTTTTAAAAAAAAACAAAAAAAAACTTTCATATTAAAAAAACTTTTAATACCTGTTTGGAAGTCTAAAGCAAGACAAGATGGCCAGAAAACCAATAAACAATGCAAAATGTCAACATTAACCCTTGCGCAATCTTGGTAAAAACTTGCTTTCTTAGTTTTACAAAACTAACGAGTTATATTTACTCACTTTCCATTCCATTTCTTAATAGTTATCTAGTGTTTACTACTGTGCTCTAGTGACAGACTTCAGAATTTGTAATGGTAGATTAGCTGCCAGGTCACTATATGAAAGATTAAACAGTAAAGATTGTGAGCTATACCTCTGTACAGACCAGGCAATGGTTAAATGGAATTCAGTATCATTGTTTTCCAACATTTTGATCAGGTTTTCCCGGCTGGGTGGGCTGATGGTCCACAGCGAGTTGGAGCTTCCCTCTAGATGGGCAATGGTGAGATCCTGATACACATACGCCTCGAGAAACTGCAACGCCGACTACATTGGAAAAAACACCACCTTTTTTCAATCTGCCACACACCCTTAGATCCATTAAACTTTCATTAATTATTTAAAATAACTGCTGCCCATTATGAGGGATCATAAACTTCAGTAAATGAATAGAAACAGAGTTAATCTAAATACACCAGTGAGATTATCTGCCTCAGATAAAGCATTATCTTGACTTCAAACATGGTCATATGTTGTATCAGGCAGACTGAGACTAGTAAGTACTAGGTACTTACTGAATTGTGACTATTGGCTTTATTGAAATCCTCAAACTCTTTAGAAGTAATGCTTATCAGGTTCTTCTGCTGAGCACTCATTGTGAAGATTGGCTAAATAAATGCATAAAGGGGAAAACAGATGGGTGAAGAACAAAATTTAAAAACATCAACACATTTTCTGCTTGTATCATGCAATATAATGATAAGGAGAAGACAGTAAAGTTTTTAATAATATTACAGATTAGTAATGAGCACTCTCCTGGTGTATACATACCTGGAAGCCTCCGAGTGTGAGACTGACAGAGACGTCGAGAGGTGCATTGACAACGCCTGCTACTGATTTGACCAGAGACATGAAGAGCAGAGGGAACCAGACGATGCAGATGAGCAGCATAACGATCATGCCACCCATCCCGTACTTCACCACCTTCTTCTTCTTCTGACCCCGAGGCTGAGGGTAACGCTGTAACACACACACACACACACACACACACACACACACACACACACACACACACACACACAATAAAAAAAGTCAGCAGAAACTTATTTTGTTATTTTATCTCAATTTGGCTCTCAATTGGATATACATTCATCTAATTCATGGATCTGGACCCTATCCCGGGAACACTGGGTATGACATGGGAGTACACCCTGAATGGCATGCCAGTGCATCACAGGGCACCGTACACACACACACACACACTCATTCACACATAGGGCCAATTCAGATTTGCCTGTGTATAGATAACATATAAATGGGATATTTAATATTCAACATATTTTAATGTAGTGTAGTATTGCGTCAGCGCTGTTTCGTATACCATGTTTTCAGTCTCTTACCTTTTCGGACTCCCTCCAGCACTTGAGCACAAAGATGTGAGCGTATATGTCCTCCACACAGATCCAGCTGGACAAGCTGAGTGTCGTGTCTGTCCATACCCAGTCCATCACAGCGCGCAGCTCGGTCAAAAACGGGATCAAACGAAACCTTCACAACACAGTCAGTAATTTTTGTAGCAAATTTCACTCCCATTGACATAATATATTTACATTTACTTGCCATTCCAGGTAAATTAAAGAAAAAGTACGGTGCATTATAATATAAGGGGGAAGTTGAAACAATTGGAACATGCTTGTTTTCTCTAATTGCACACAACTGTGACTTTAGTGCATCTATATATCGCTTTTCTGTTTTGTTTTGTTTTTTTCAAAAACCAAACCAACCAAACAAACAAAACCAGTGAGATTCATCCACTCTTGCTAGAGATTATAATATACACTCCTATACGGATAAAGCTCTCAAAGATGTTATCCTTTTTTAATTCATAGAATTATGGATAAACCATAGTAACCATATACTGTACACCAGTAATTATGGTTACTATAATATTTTTAAAAAATGCAAATGGGAAAAACAAAACAAAACAAAAAGGATTTACGAGCTCTGTATCATTATTTAGTTACAATACATGTTTACTGTATATGGTGATTGTTCTGTCTGCGCTTCTCCACATATACATAATGGACATCCAGTGATCCATTGTAATTACTTAATATTTTCCAAGCTACGCTCAAAGGCATATCACACAGGGTAATAAATGTAGGGTGGTTTAACATTGATTTTTCTGATGTACGTGTAAATGAAACAACCGAGCCATGTGACATTAAAATTGTGCTGCTTAAACTTGCACTTAATAAAAGAAGCAAACATACGCACGAAGTTATGTGTGAAGTATGAAATCTGTAATTTAAATCATTGCTGACCAAAAACCAAACAATGTAAAAACAGCGTCAGCTCTCCCTACCATCACGCTTACTCAGACAAGTTCACATTTGTGTGCTCTTAAATGTTAGATGCAGAATGTAACTGTCTTGTTTTGTCGCTAAAATTATTCATACCTCACTGTTATTTCATTTTAAGCCGGGGTGTGAAACAAGCGTGTGCTAGCAAATGTACTGCATATGCATTTACATTTTTATAATACAACGTACAGTTTAAAAAAATGTCTACAAAATACCAGACAGGGAAGAATGTGTACAGATAGCTAAGAACTAAAGAAATTAGGAATAAATTAGTACACTGCCTGTCAGTCAATTCAAAATTTGAATTCATGCTTTACATAATGATCAGTTCTGCCAAACTGTTAAACTGCATTTCTACATTCATGCAATGTATTAACATTCTATACCTTTTTCCTGCTGGAATAAAACTGCTATACTAGCTGTGCGTGATTATTCTGTTCCTTTCAATTCCTTATCTGTCAAGTAGTGGTGTCTTTTAAATGCTTCCAGTAGCTATAAACCTAATCTCGGCCCTGTGCAGTGTACTTCTGTAAATGGCTGAGAACTTTGGGAGAACCATTTTACAAGCGTAGATGGAACTGAATCACCACACCATTTCCTTGTGGCATTAAATTATTTTTACAGTGGAGAAAAATGAAGTCAGGTTACATATAAGTGCTCATATATAAACTGTCTTACTTTGCTGATCCTACAACCACAAGCACATCCTCAATCGATCAGATTGATCAAAGTATTGATCTGCTCTCACCCTTGAAAGAGAAAGAGGTTGACATAGTTGTAGCTCTTGGTCAGAAAGTTGCCCAGCACTCGGGTGGGGTAACCGCAGCGGATCTGATAGGCTGACAGACCAAAGTAAATACACTTCACGAAGTACCACAGCTGGGCCACTGTGTTCTGGCTGAAACGCCTGGAAGAGAGCGCACAAGCAAGGTACTCTATTAGCTAGCTCAGCAGAAGCTGCATAGAAGTTAAAATGTAAAAATGCAATTTCAGTGTTCATGAGCTGCATATAGAGTATCTAGACATCCACTACCTTTCTGTTATTCCTGGCAGGATGAAAAACATCCAGAAGTGGATACCGAACACCAGGATGACCTGGAAAATCACTTTGCCCATGACGGTTTTCCGCAGGTACAAGGCTCGGTCTACTACCATGGTGCCGAACTGGATCAACACCATCACCAGGAACGGCCCTGGGACCTGATCTTCGGACAGCGAGGATGTGATGTCTGCTCCTCCTTGGTGTTTCTGAGAATCACGAGTGTCAGACAGAAGAGATTACTAGAATGACAGAACATATAGAACAGAACAGACCCAGGACTCAGCAGGAAATTGAAAGAAAGAAGAATTAAGATAGCTAATAGTTTGTGTATATGGCCTCAAGCAACAGATACATTCAATACTAGTGAAGGAATCTACCACACCAGTACATATATAATGCTGTCAATATTTTTGGACATAAATCTTTTTGTAATATTTATTGTCAGTTGGCAGGTGAGCTGATTCAGCCAGACCATCAACTGGGTTGTACAACAAGTGGGTGTGTGGTGGTTGGAGAAAACCCTTTGCATGTGTCACAGTCACAGTGACTGAGTTTTGTGACTGAAACAGCCTAAAAATCTAGTTTTGAAAATCTAGTTTTTCTTCCAATATGATCCTTTGACATTTTTACTTAAACATAAATGTATTTTATCAAAATTACTACTGCCAAATTCGAACTGAGTTTACAAATCCGCAGTTTTCAAAACTGTACATAGCAGAAAATGTCAAACGCTTGATAATTTGAAGGGTTTCTCAGTCCCCCTGACCAATACGAAGGACAGTTTTAAAAAGTGGGCACAAAAGGAAGTGCTATAAATAAATACTAAGATGTTGAAAACAAATAGAATAAAAACAATCATTACTAATGTTCCAAAAAAACAAAACAAAAAAAAAGCTACGTTTTTTTGAAAGAGACTGTGGAAAATCTGAAATACCCCGAAAGCCCAGAAGCCGAAGACGATGATGATGAAGTCCACGGTGTCTGCCAGGAACATGAGGACGTAGACGTCGGTCACTGCGCTGTACTCAGGATGGATGAGGTTATAGAAGAACTGACGAATAGGGAGGTAGAGCTCCCTTCCTCTGACAAAAACACAAAGTGGATAGAAATGTTGCTTATTAGTACAGACAGGAAAACGTACTCACTGAAGGTAAAAATGAAAGGTCACATTAGATTTATGAAATGTGTATACCGTAACAAAACGCTAAACCGCAGAAACATTTGCTTTCTTACGCCTCCTTATGTCTTTTAAAGAACAACTTTAATGCAAAATATTGACTTCTAGGACTGTTTCGTATTCAAACACACACTTACTTCTTGAAGAGAAAGACCTTGGCTTTAATCAGCTGCTCTCGGACCTTCTCCATGATGAGCTCCTTGCGGCTCTTGGGTTCTACGCCGACCTCGCTGCTTCCTCTACGGCTGCTGTTCCTTGTGCTCGTGCTGCCTGGGGGAAGCACAATATATTCAATTATATAGAAAGGGCATATTATTATACTAAAAGTGCATGACAATAACATTTTTGAAATGTACTGAACAATTCTTAACAGTATCTGATTTTTTTTTTCATTCCATGATTACGGTGTCATTTATCTCTTATAACTCTCCTCTAAGAAAACATGCATTTAATAAATCAAAAAAATGTATGAACCCATTTCAAGCAATAATATATCATTTCTTTCAAGGTTTCTTTACTGAAAATGGCTGCATTATCTTGTTAAATGAATAACAGGGTTGAAAGTAAGAGGGTTTTTATTTAACTAGCATCTGCGCTAATGGTATGAAGACATTAAGGAGATTCTAATTATTTAGTTAAAATGTTTTTTTTTTTTTTTAAGTAATTATTTAAATATTAAATAATTATTTAAATAATAATTATTATTTTATATCCATCCATCCATTTTCTGTACTGCTTATCCTATACATGGTCGTGGGGAGCCTGGAGCCTATCCCAGGGGACTCAGGGCACAAGGCAGGGGACACCCTGGATGGGGTGCCAACCCATCGTAGGGCACAATCACACACACATTCACACACCCATTCACACACTATGGACAATTTAGAGATGCCAATCAGCCTACAACGCATGTCTTTGGACTTTGGGAGGAAACCGGAGTACCCAGAGGAAACCCCCGAAGCCTGGGGAGAACATGCTAACTCTGGGCACACAGGGCAGAAATCGAACCCCCAACCCTGGAGGTGCAAGGCAAACGTGCTAACAACTAAGCCACTAAAATCACAATACGTAACACATTTTGCTCTAAAAATTCTTGGTAATCTTCTGATTTCATCATTCCTTTGATACATTCAATGCCTCCAGTACTAGAGGCAGCAAAGCAGCCCCACAGCATGATAGAATCTCCACCATGTTTTACTGTAGGTAGGGTGTGCTTTTCGTTATGGACTTCATTTCATTGTCTGTAAACAAACTGATGCACTGCATTCCCAAAGAGCTCTACTTTGGTTTCATCTGTCCATAGAACATTATCCCAGAAAGACTGTGGCTTATTTATGAAAGATTTTGTAAACATTACTCTTGCCTTTTTGCACCTTTCTTTCAATGGTGGTTTCCTCCTTGGCCTTCGCCAATGGAGACATACTTGGTTCAGTGTGTATGGTACGGGCTGAAACCACCACTCCAGATTGCTCCAGGTCAACCTGAAGCCCTTTAAATGTCTTGCCTGGTGTATTTTCCACGGTCCGATCAACCTTCACAGACTTCTCTCACTGAGTTTCTTCTTAGCACCACGTCCTGGAAGTGTCTTAAAGGGAACCCCGACTATGAAGACTTGTATGGCTTATTAGATCAACACTGACATCTGCTATATACATTTGATATCCAAAAACACTCTATATGTCAGTTTTTAAAAAAATTAAATAAAATCCTTTCACTCGTAGGCTGCCATTGCTGTTTATGTCACAATGCATTCTGGGAAGTGACGTCAAATGGTTGCAACGGTCTTGATTTTCTAGCAACCCTAAAACACGTCTTAACACGTATAAACACGTCTTCCGTTCAGCCTTTTCAATTTGAACCCGAGCGTAACATAAGCAAGGAGTCTAACATATACGACATTACTCAAAATGTGCATCAAAATGAAGACAATCAGAGAGGTGAGGAGGCGAGAGTGGGGCAAAATCTATGGTGTCTGTGCAGCAACTGCACGTCAGTGCTAACCGAGAGCGGCTATTCAGCAGCTGTTCATGGATTAAACTAATGGTTTATGATAAAAATTCTCATCAATAATTGTCATCAATATCAATAATTTTAGAGATTATCAGCCATCGCTGTCGTATACTTTATCCAGTTAAAATTCTGACGGCCCACCATAGCCATGTTATGACTAAAAACTATGCTATGTACACAGCTGTTGTGTGTATGTAGGTACTCAGGCAGTATACCTTTGGAAAGCTAAGATTCGTGTGATTCGATTGATATAAACAGTTTCAAGATACAATTACAACAGCAGCTACAATCAATGTCTGTCTGATCACCGACATACAAACAAATACTTACGAAACGGAGGGAACTCACCTATGAAGCCTCATAGTAGTCCACTGATCCATAACATCCCGACCAAAACAGTCTTGTTCACTCGCAAAGGTCCAAACAATCCAATTATGTAAAAATACTCGCAAAGGTCCAAACAATCCAATTATGTAAAAATATTTTTCACCTTTCAAAAGAGACCAAAACCATGCATGTACTCCAAATGGTTCAAGAACAGCTTTAATTTTACTTTGGGTATGCCTTGGATAGGTGTTTTAGGCTAATTTTACAGGAGCTTTACAGAAAAACGCACTAAAAAGATGCTTACGGGTTTGGTTATATTTACAGATATCCCCTGCATCACAGTACACAAGAACTTTGAGGCAGTTTGCCTCAATCGAGATGTTTTATGGGCTGCTCTCATCAGCCTCCATGACCGGGAAAGTGCTGGGGGCTAGTATCTAATTCTTTTTGTTTAATGCTGGAGTGTGGTTCAGAGTGCTCAAGCGCAACCATTTCACATCATCAACTCAGAGTGCATTGCGCATGTAACGTAATGGCGGCCTCTGTAGGTTAAAATATGTATTAAACATTAAGGATTTTTAAAACAATGAAAATATTTCATGTGTTTCTAACGTATTTTAGTAGGAGAGGGCAATTATTGTGTGTTAAGGCCAACAAGTCTTCATAGTCGGGGTTCCTTTTAACAGTTTTGTGACTGTGAAACCTGATAATATTACGAACTGTTGAAAAAGGGATTTCAAGACCTTTGGCGATTGCCTTGTAACCTTTGGAAGTATGTTTTTGGATAATAGCATTTCTGATGCTCTCAGACAGCTCTCTTGTCTTTGCCATTGTGAAAAAGAAACTGGAAACAATCAGCCCCTTTTTATGCAGTAAAATCATCATTCATTGGTTAAATCAGGTCATGTGAACACTGAAAATTAAGCACAGATGGGTCCTATTTGTTTCTTATTTTGTTTGAGGAACTAATTTAAATTCATAAAAAGGGTGCCAATAATTGTGTCCTGCGTACACTTTTTGTCTGCACTTTTTATTTCACTATATGAAAGCCTTTTTTTTTTGTTGATGTTGTTCAATAACTGTGGATATGTTAGTAAAATATTCTGAAAATTGTTTCATTTGCATTTATTTCTGAAGATATTCAAAATTCAGGGGTGCCAATAATTCTGACCAGGACTGTATAATGGGTGACTCATGGAAAAAGATGTTTCAAGCATGAGATGTTAAACACCTGAATTCAAAAATAATTTGAGTATTTTAATGATTATATCTTAAGGTAAAGTCTAGTTACAGTGGACTGGCTCAGGCAAAAATGATGTTTTCTATGCAAAGATTTTATTAAAGATTTATCTGAAACATGCAACATGCACATTGGTTGCTGTGAAGGACATTGAAATGTAATATCAGTGGGACACAAATGGCACCCCAATCATGGACTCACTTTAGATGTGTCAAAGAGAAGTGAATGGATGTTTAACCAGGATTAAATCTTTCTTAACCCAGCACACATGCAATTACTGCTAAAATGACATATAACAATGTAAGCCCTGAAATCAGATCTGTCACCTCTCTTGGAGCGTTGGGATGAGTGGCGTGAGATGTATGAGCCGCCGCTGGAGCTCTTGCGCCGCTGGTATGTGCGCAGTTCAGGTTGGCGCACGTGCACATGCTGTATGGATTCAAAGTCCGTCGAACTTCCCAAGTTGAATTTCATAGAGCGAGGGGGTGAGTTCTTCTTTTTTGTCTCTGCTGGTATCACCACTGCCATTTTGTCTTCGTCCTCGGACTCGTCACGATGATGAGAAGCGTCTTTTTTTGTCTCTTTGGGGTCATCCTCGTCCCACAGACCATGGCACTGAAGAGGCAGTGTTTAAAAACAATATCACTGGAGTTAACGATGGATAATGACATGTTTCAGAAGAGATGCACAGAGATAAGGGCAAATGGAGCTACAGAGGGTACAATTAAAGGGTATGGAAATGAATTCATATAAGCACCTTGAGGATTGAGCGATGGAAGAAGAGGGCAAGAAGCTGAACGAGGTCGTAATGCACATAACCGTCTTTTTTCTCCACACCAATGATGTTAGGTGGGTGATAGGGCTTCTTTCTATCCATGTCCATGTTCTGGTTGAAGGGGAAAAAGCTGAACTGGAAGAAGTATTTGATGACGATGGTAACCTAAAGGAACAAGTTTAAGCTACATTTACTCACTGACAGCAGTTAAAATGACATTCAGTTCAGTGTATTAGTTAGCAAGACCCTAAAAGGCTATACAGCACCAATATCAGTGTTACATTGCACACGCAATGAATGTCTTGAACTTGCCTCTGTGTAAATGATGGCAGTCATCCAGAAGCGTTTGCTGGGCCGTGGAACAGACAGCATGGCCCACAGGAAGATGAGGACGGGAAGCACCAGCGTGGCCATGGAGGCTGAAATCATGTGGTTGAGGATGATGACCAGGTAGCAAACCATCTCAGAGTGAGCCACTAACAGGTTGTAGAGGGCGTAGCATAGCTGCAGGCCTAGGGGCTGGGACTTGTAGAAGTGCTCCGAGGCATCCAGCTCCTCGTCATAAAACATTCTGGGAAAAGTGAGGGAAATCAAATTTGGTTGCGAGAGGGTTTCTTGCTAGGAGGCAAATAGATCAACTGGGCAATTGTGTATATCAAATTATGCATTTAGTATTACCTCTATATGTCCAATTACTGTGTTTTTGACTACTGGAGATTTGTTTAAGCCTGGTTTTACACAGGGTTTTACCCTGCAGTGTTTGGTTTTAAACAATAAAAAATGGTTAGCACAAAAAAAGTCACGGTCACAATGAAAGGGTCCCTGGCTTCGAAATGTTTGAGAACCACTGGTCTAATTAATCTCATGAATTAGTTTTATGATGTTATGAGTGTAAATAAAAATAAATACAAATAACTATGGACCTTCACACCTTTCTGTAGAACTAATAAAGCTCCCTGGATAAGTAGGGATGCTTGCTTCTTACTAGACATAAATGTGATGCTTTGCAAGTCTTACTTGTTAAGCAGCAGCTCACTAGCCGTGAGCTCAGTGGTTTGCGAGGGCAGCAGTGCATCGTCCGACAGTATGTCTGATCTGCTGTCTGAGGTCATCAGCATGAGCTGCTTTTCTTCATCACTCTCTTGTGAGTCAACCGAGAGACGATCGAAGCTCACTGCTTTGCTATAGCTGGGAGGGACATCTGCGTCTGATGTGTTTGGGACGTCCGTGTCTGGGGTGAAAAGCTGGCCGGTCCTCTCTGTTGGCATGAGCTCTGGTCCTGAGGATTCGCCATCCTCCCTCTCGGGGCTTTGAGCTTCACCATCATCCTCCAGGCTGTCCTGCTCCCCTTCCTTGTGATCTTCAGGTGCCCATTCCGTTTCTTCAGGTTTTTCTTCCTCAAGCTCCAGTTCCTGTTCTCCATGTTCCTGCTCTGATTCAGGCTCAATGGAGCTCCAGTGACCTGCCTCTGCTTCCTCAACATGTTCAGGTCTTTCGTCACGGTGATGTAGTTGATCTTGCTCATCCTCCACCTCATCGATGGTGTCGTTCGTACCTTGTCGTGAGAATAAAGTGATGCACTGAGTGGCCTCGCTGTTGAAAACACAGAAAACACACAAAAACAAGGAAACCACTGGTAAACTAAGGCTTTTTTCACATATAGTTCAGTAGCATTGTATCATTTTCATTTGGCTTTCAGATGAGTGTTTTATCCATCCATCCATTTTCCATACCGATTATCCTACACAAGGTCACGGGCGAGCTTGGAGCCTATCCCAGGGAACTCAGGGCACAAGGCAGGGGACGCCCTGGACGGGGTGCCAACCCATCGCAGGGCTCAATCACACACATTAACACACCTATTCACACACTATGTACAATCTGGAAATGCCAATCAGCCTATAGCACATCTTTGGACTGGGGGAGGAAATCGTAGTACCCGGAGGAAACCCCTGAAGCACAGGGAGAACATGCAAACAGGCAGGATTCAAACTCCCAACCCCGAAGGTGCGAGGCAAACCTGCTAAGCACCAAGCCCCCTGCCCCCTGTCACATTGGCCCATTGGTGCCTAACTGTATTCCAAAATGCAGTGTTTTGCTGTTCTTTTACTGCTTGTCTGGAAGTATTACCAAGTGCTACCACTGCAGGAACAGTATAAGAGTGTTTGAACAGGAATGTTATGCTGACAACACAGCGCTGAAGAAAGACATGCTCTGAGGTTATATTCCCTCTGTGTCATTTGTTCCAGAGATGATCAAGTACTAAAAGTCCTGAGGAGTGCTTTTACTTTCAAATTCTCCTGTGATGAGACATAAATTAATATACTGCCTTGTCATACAAATCACAGACAATGTAATGCAGCAGTCTGCAGTGCATGAATTCGATTTATTATTATTATTATTATTATTATTACAGGCATTACTTTACCTATAATTCACAGTTTAGGTTGTCTAAAATTATTATGAAAATCAATTTGGTAACCACCATAAATATGTTCCCACCAGCAATAATGAACTGAAACACAGTTCACTTGGAATAATACTTATTAATTAATACTTATTACTCATAACTTTATGATTACTTTTTACTTTACGTATTATTTTGTCAATTTGACATGTCCCTGGCAAATTGATTGAATTGCAATATATTATACTATACGTTGACATTTTTAAATTACACTTACTGTACATGCTCAACATCCCACATGAACTCAAATAGATGAAAATTAATCATCACCTTAATATTATTTATTATACTGCCTTCAACTGCATCTCATTAAATATGGCCAATCTTTGTCACTAAGAATTGTATACAGTCAAACAGGAATGAATGGGCATAAGGAGTGGAGATGAGTGAGGATGCGTAATAGTGTTAAAGACCTTGAGATGTTGCTGCTGCCACTGTCTGCAGAGGAGTTGGACATGTCCATGCTGTACATTTTGCGCAGCCTGGGCCGAGCGCGTTCGCTGGTTTTGGGCACATGTGGAGGTACGTCGTCCAGGTCGTCCAGCGTGGACTGGCAGGAAAAGAGCATGGTGGCCTCTGTGTATGCACTGGATGGAGATGGATGGAGATGTGGAAGGAGAAGCGAATTGATGAATGGAATAATATGATGACATATGTTCACTAGGTTGCTAAAACAACACACCATTGTTATACCTCACTGTTTCTCAATTCCAGTCATGTAGAATGCTGCACTGCAAGATTTTCACTATTTTCATTGTTATAACTCACATAATTAACCTTACAAGCTTTATAATCTTATCAATGAGCTTTAGTGATATGCTAGGTAAAGGAAACACCACATTAAAACTACAAACAATATGAAATACACAAAAATGGCCACAGAGCTCATAATGAATATTAAATTTGAAATATCGTCATACGTCTCAGAAAGGCAAAATTCATCTCACCCGTATTTTGCATTGCAATATTCGAGACAACAAAATTAACACATTTTCTCTCTGTGAAACTTACTTATAACAAAATATGCACCATATTTCTCTTCTGAAGATATTTTGGGAGTGGAAATGGAGTAGATGTTCTTAAGCACAACATTATGTTGGGTCAGTGGGTGGGAAAGGTATACATTTTGTGAATATTAATTTGATCATGTAATGAACAATGTAAGAAAGCCTGATGGAATGCAGTGATGAATGAAATGCCCATAATCATGTCTGTATAACACTGAAATAAGAGCCCTTTAGCACTACATCATGATTTAACTTTTGAAAGCTTTTCTTCTCTTAAAAATAAGAATATGTGCAGTGTTAGGATTTTCCAAGGACTGAATTCTGCATCAAGAAGGACTGTATCACTTTCATAACGTAACAGTAACATGATATTTTATAGTACTAATGCACACAAATGGTGACACAAATACACATATACCTGGAGATGCTGTCTCGGGATGCCACAGAGTCCTGGCTCTCTAACGTATATCCTCTGCGTCTGCGCCGGTGTTTCTGAGAGCCCGAGATCGAGTCCTCCTCACTGATCCGATCCAATCCGGACTCGCGCGACACATTCAGACGCATCTGCTTCTGGTAGTACATGTGGATGCTTTCACGTGTTGGCACATTGCCCTGTGAGATCAGAGCAAAGGTCAGGTTCTGCTAAGAATTTTATAAATGTAAAAAAAACAAACAAACAAACAAAAAAAAACTACTCTTAGACCACTGGGATCAATGTACAGTTCAATACATCAATCAAGTAATTCAAACATTTATTAAATCTATAATTAAATTTCAGTGGAAATATTTATAGAATTAGGTTTGAATTTATAGGATAAATCAATTTATCTCCACTGTATGTTCAAATCTGTAAGAAAACAAGTAAAGAACATTTTAAGAATTCTTATTATGTGTGTGTAGACCATACCTTTTTGACCTCTCTGGTAAGCATGCAGCGTTCGATGCGCAGCACAGTGGAGATGTCGATGTATTCTTTACAGATGCTGTTGATCCACACGGTCAGGCTCTCCAGGGTGGTCAGGAACAGCACCCAGGTAAACTTGATGATGTTGAAAACCCTTTTAATAATGTTGTCTGTGAAAAAGGGCATCATTGTACCTTAATAGTTGTGGAGATATTTGGATATTTAGAAAACTACAATGACCTAATCCGCCATATAAAAAAATAGCAAGGTAGGTAAACGTGACTCAGTATAATGCACTGATTTAAAATTATATTCAGGGATAATTTGATAAAGATGAAAAGAAACTCAAAAGATGGACATCTTAACAAATGTACATCCTGCCCACTGCATACAGGGCAAATTTTTAACTTCATTATAACACAGCGCTGTTGAATTCTCTAATCTAATTGGTCATAAGGTGTTGATTGATTTTCTATAACAGCAGCTGGCAATAATTCTGACTGCAAGGCAAATCGCAGGTTTATATTACCACACTCGTTCTAATACATACACGTTTCGTAACAACATGTCAAGGACGTTTATGGTGGATTCTCCATATAAACAGATGTCATAAATGTGTAAAACAGTTGATATGGTGAAGTTTTCTATAAGGAGATATTTATATGGCATTTTTAGAAGGAGGTCTCTGTGTCAGCGCTTTGTAACTGTACGATTGTTATAAGAAATATAACATTTAATATAATAATAATAATAATAATAATAATAATAATAATATTTACTTTTCTTTCTTAATAATTACTTTAATTTTAATATTTACTATTCTTACAGTAAGAAAAGTAAAACTGTTCTTATTCCAACATGGGAAAGTCCTCAGGAGGAGAGTTTTACAATTTCTCAGTAACATGAGAAGCTGTGAGGTTTGTTTTTTTTTTTGGCTTATTAACTTCAAGAGAGAAAAAAAGGAGAGGCTGATGAGGGAATGACTGCTTATAGCTACTGCTATAAAGTAAATAATAACAGGAACTACTTTGTTTCATTGACATACAAAAGCATTAAACATAACTATAAACAGATCCAAATTACGACGAGTTGTTATTTAATGAGGAAAAAAAATTCTATCACTGCAAATTGCTGTGGTATATGAAGAATGAAACAGTTAGAGACATGCTGGTTTAGGAAAAATAATCAACTTTGGGGTGGAAACAGTAACAGTGCTTCGTGCAAGGCTGCATCCCAACACCCCATCATTGATTATTTTTCTATAACAGCATGCTGTCATCACGTTTTATTCCTTACATATTTTTTTTCTCTCTGAGCTCATAACGACTTTAATATATATATATCCAGATGCCATTAGTTAATTTTACTTCCAGCCTAACTCTCCATCAATAACTATTGGGTTTATGACTGGGTTAAAGGTAATGAGAATTTAAACAGTGATTTTCAATAGATACCTGGTCCTTCCTTCTTCTCCCCCTCTGAGCTCTGTTGTTCATCATCCCCCATCTCAATTGCGACTTGACCTGTTCTCTCACACACACACACACACACACACACACACACACTTTTTTACGCTTTACTGAATGCCTATAAAATTAAGCTGATATAATAGTTGATGTTAACTGTACTATGTACTGTGTGTAAAATTTTGACTCCTGTTTAGGATTTGCAAAATGCACCTTCCTCCTTGTCTTTCCTGTGTTTACGCCCTCTTCCGTATCTTTTCCAGAAATGCCGCCGCTCCTTACCCCGATCCTTGAGAGCTGTTTTGGAGTCTGTGACCCATGCATGGTACACAAACTGTGGAGCAACACAAGCCACTATCAAATCATTGCAATGGTTTTAGACCACAGGGTTCCAACCCTGGTCCTGGAGTACCCCCTGCCCTGCATATTTTAATGTTTTCCCTGCTCTAACACACCCACTTCAACTCAGGAAGTGCTGTTAATTAGCTGATTAGTTGAATGAGATGTGGTAAGAGATGGAAAAAACATAAAAATATACAGGACAGGGGGACTCCAGGACCAGGATTGAGAACCTGTGCTTTAGACAATTACACAAACAAGCTTCAGCGAGCTTCGGTGAGTTTCACAGAGTCACAAAACTCCAGCCTGAAGTCAAACAACCATCTTCAACTTGGCGACAAAATGTATAAGTATGCCTGTGACATGATATCTTCTCACTATATTTCCAGATCTTTAACTGTGGCTGATTGAATTCAGGCTGGGAACATACCAAGATAAAGAATGGTATGATTGTAGTCTTTTTGCCCCACTGGCACAGAAATGACTTTTGCGATCTGAATTACAATTCAGTTCGAAGGTGCTTTCATTTGTTTGGTCTGTAATGATGACTAGTATTCAGTGGGGCAAACCACATAGACTGAACACAAGTACAAGACACGTGCTTACAATAAATAAATAAATAAACAAACAAACAAACACATCTAGCCCAAATACGATGATGATGATGTCATGGAAAATGCATGCTAACCAACCAAATAATTAAATAAATAAATCACACTTCAGATTTTACCAAAGCTTTTTCATTCCATGTTGCATCATCTGAGAAAATCATTTAGACATTTTAGGACCTTATAAATAAATATTAATTCAACAGCATGGAGTGGAAAGGCAAGGCACTGTCAACAGATACACATAAACCGTAAACAAACACAAGAAACCAGACAAACACAGCATAATCTTTAGGTGATACCTTGGCTGCCCTGATAAGATACTGAAGGATAGTTTTGGGCAGTTTTAGAATAGACCTGGGCAAAGCCAGGATGGCTGAGGCAAACTTTCCGATTGCTCGCTGAGGGGAAAAAATAGAGGCAGCCAGTGTCAGAGGGAACATGTGGAAATGAGTTCAGGACTACAACCCAAACTGCAGAGTACCGTACTACAGGTTAAAATACTACTATGAATTTGTCTACTCTTTAGTACAGGAGTATGCAGGTTTGAATGCAACCACTAAATCAGGGAGGTAGGAATGAATCTAAACTCCTTTAGGGCTTTTCACACTTGAAATAGTTAACCCTGGGTCATTCTAAACCCCGGGTAAACGGAATCATGGGTTATCTTGTTTCATGTTTACATGTTAACGTTCTTATTTGCATATCTGCGGTGTCAACAACCTTGGTTGGATAAATACAGCACACGACCAGTTTAAATAACGGCTTGTCTCGCGACTGTATAAAGTAACTGTGACTGTACAAAGCACGTGATATGAGGCACGCGCTTTGTAATTTGCAATTTCTGATTCGGTGTCTGTTGTTAAGCATCTAGCCGTAACATTCCAACACCGCATCGTTTCACACTCTACACGTTTGGCACCGCAATATGGGGTTAACAACACAAAGCGGTGCTAACCCTGCTTCTAAATTTCAAGTGTGAATCGTTCCTCTACCCGGGGTTAGAATTGGTGGTTTAGAAAGACGATAACCTGGGGTTAAGCGCAGTGTGAAAAGCCCTTCTGAGTCCTAAAAAACACAGTTTGACTAAACAATACTCAAGTGGCTTACTATCAACTCTACAGCATTGTAAAATTCTCAAATTATATTCGTCAGAAGGTGCTGGTTAATTTTCTGTGAACTCGGACAGCGGTGCAAGGTTTAAATTATTGTGCTCATTCTAATATGTTGTCATTTCTATAGTAACAACTTACACAGGGAGTTGATGCTCTGTGCAAACATATTTTACAAACTTATGTAATTGTTGACATGGTGAAGTTTTCTTTTAGGAGATGTTTTTGGAAGGAGTCTCCAGTATCTGTGCTTTGTAATAATCAGAGGTAAAGCTGTAACGTTTCCAACACAAGATAGCCTTCAGGACTTTTTTGCACTTTGCGGTTTCTCAGTAATATGACAAGCTTCATTTATTTGTCTTAAAACAATTTAAACTGACAATGCTAATAACATAAGTGGTAAGAGGAACTTGTTCCACTGCATTAAGTATAACTGTAAATGGATTAAAACTATGACGTGTTGTTGGCAATTTGCTGTAGTATAAGATGACTAAAACACTTCGTGACATGATGCTATTGGGAAATGATCAACTTTGGGGTATCATGCATCGCACCACCCTGTCTGTGATTATTTTCCTATAACAGCACACCCCGTTGTTTATTTCTTACTCTTCCCTATTATGAATCCTCACCTCGAGGTTGCACTATACAGACAAGACAGTGGTTCTATATTGAATCATTTTAAACACTTTGCTCTGTATATGAAAACATTTTCCATTGAATATATACTATATGGTTTTAACCCTAGCCTAGACTGAATGACTAAATCTAGACACATTCAATAATGAAAACATTTGCTGCTGTAGTGCTGGCATTAAAGAGCATCATTCCTATACAGTAAAGCTCAAATCCTCTCACCTGGAATGCTGATTTCTTGGGAGGTTCATCATCTTTTTTCTCTTCGTCTTCCTCCTCCTCTTCACTGTCGGTCTCAAACAGGTAATAATCTCCGCTCCTCACCACTAAAAGAAAGAACGGGCAGGGATAGTCATTCGCTCTACAGCACAGGCCACACAGGCAATGCCGGACAGCAACAAGCGTGTATAGGTGTTAAGATGTTTATAGTAAGGAAATTTATTTAATAATCCATGTTATATTATGAGTTAAAAAATAACTGTATTGCACAAATCTGAGGAACCAGCCTACAAAGGATCTGTTCATAACAGTCAGAAATAGTGGATTTACAGCCAGGGATGGATTGCAAAGAAACCGTGATCCAGGCATACCACAGTATTCATTAAATTCTTAGGATCTTGGTGATGTTAATAACACTATAGACACTACACAACAAATCTGCCCAACAGACATGAAAATGTTAAAGCAAGTGAAAAAAAAGCACAGGTTTAAAAGACTTTAAGACAGAGACAGAGCCTAAAATAGTACAGAAGAATAAATTTGTTATGTACTAGATATGATCAAAACGGCTCCCACTAACTAACCAAGAATGACAGCATCAAAAATGAAGCAGGGATGGTTAACGGTTCGAACAAAAACAGACCAGGAACATTTTATCCCCTGTGTCCTGTCCTGTTTGCACTGTAGGACAGGAACTGCAGTAGGGAAACTGCCTTGTGTCCTTGAACAGAACAGCCACAATGGACAGGGTTAGGGTGGGAGTGTTGAAATAGGAGAGTGAACAAAAACACGAGCATGTAGAAATAAAACCGACTTCTGTGGATGAAGGATAGAAACAACAAAAGCAAATCAGAACAGCACAGCACAGAGATGAACTGCTCAGCCTGATGCAGGAGTATGTTGTATAATTAGTAGGCCAATAAATTTAACATATATTTCAACATATTAAAGAGCAGTCAAACTACTAACTTAAAGGTAGTAAATAACAGGTTAATTTTCATTCACTGCTAGCCACACTAACAGTTTGAGTAAAATAATATCAAAACCAAAGGAAAACGTTTTTAATTGTAAGCTGCCAGCACTGATCAGTTCATTCTGAGCTGTATCTGTGAAAGAGAGAGTTCCCAGCCATAGTTCTTTGTGTCTTAAAGGAAACCAGACTGGAAAAATGGACTCTCTATTTCTTTTAATGAGGGTGAGATAAATTGAAACCACGGCAGAGATTCGTAACTGTGGGCTCTAGGGACCAGGCCAATCGTTTTAATCAACTGATGTCACTTCAAGCCAAGGACCCAGTACCACCCAGGTATTAGCATTTTTCCTGTCCTCAGATGCAATACAGTACATATCTATTTAAGGCTCTGATTATTCCAATGGTAAACTTTTAAAAAAATAAATCTAAAGGTAAAATAAATCTTTTAGTAACTTCAGTGATTTTCATAAATTTTAAACGCTCTCTGTCTGTAGAATATCATATGAATACATATTTACAGTGTCTTGCATAAGTATTCACCCCCCTTTTTGTAGTGTTAGAACCCGGAACTGATATTGACTTAATTAGGATTAAAATTTATTTATTTTATTTTATTTTTTTTACCATGATTCACATAATATCTCTAATATTTAAAGGTACAAAATATTGTATTGTCACCCAAAGTTCACTTGGTACCAGAGAACTTTTGGCCAGAGCTCAATGATCGATTTTGTAACTGTATCATCACACTTGAGACTAGACACTTGTGTAAAAAGATGAGCAGCACTTCTTGTTGCGAGTTGGATTTGTCCAGCACCAGCCAGATTTATTTGCCAAACCCAGAGGACATTTATATTTACAGCATTCGGCAGACGCCCTTATCCAGAGTGACTTACATTTATTCTCATTTAAACAACTGAGCAGTAGAGGGTTGGGGAACTTGCTCAAGGCCCCAGCAGTGGCAGCTTGGCAGCTTCCCTAGAAAGCCTTCTGGAGTGTCAGGCAGAAGCTTTGGTGAGAGAGGAATTTAACTCCCACTTCTGAAATGACTTCTACCATGTAAGACATGAGGTCGCTGACTCTGAATGGACCATGTTTAAGTCCTCAATCGTTGAAGCAGCAAGAAGCTGTTGCCAGAAGGCTGCTGGCACCTGTCAGTCTGTAACCCTAGGACATGCTGATGTACACCTGTGGTGAGGGAAGCCATCACTTTGAAGAAGGAGGCCTTCCAAGTAATGCCCACGGAGAGCTCTTCTGATTCAATTTAGAGGTATAGGAAAGCCAGAAGGTCTGCTGCAAAAGCAGTTAGATGCAGAAGAGAAAGCTCAGGCATGACAGGAGTTTGTAGAGACCATGGAAAATGACTTAAATTGATCTTCTAGCAAACCGTGAGATGAGATTCAGCCAGAGATGTTGAAGGCACTGGACAAGGTTGGGGTTGTGCTGTTAACATGCCTCTTCAATTTGTTATGAAGATCTGGGGCAGTACCTTTAGACTGGTATGACAAACTGGGATGGTGGAGCCAGTTGAGGTGGTTCAGGCACCTTTTTCAAGTCTTGTAAATTATATTGAGATCATGTGGCACTTTATTCGGACAAAGGTGGACTCCATTCCACTAATTATGTAACTTCCTTCAGATGCCAGAACTAGTTTGACAGCAACACAGATGAATACTTAAGCAGTCACATCTTTTCCCTTTTTTTTTTTTTTTTTTGGTAAATCATATTGAAAAGTATACTGATTCCCCTACTTAAATTTTATGGGCTATTTTGTGTAGATTCATGACATATAATCCCAATTGAGTCCATTTTAGTTCCAGTTTGTAACACTACAAAATGTAGAAAAGTTATAGATACTATGAATACTTATGCAAGCCGATGTATTTTATACATTAATTGTATATTTCAATATAAATACACAGTCAAATCCAGAATTATTGGCACCTTTCAAGAGAATCGACAAAATGATTGTATATTATAAAATATTACAAAAATTCTAGTTTTCCCCTCAAACAATAGTGATTACTCACTTTTTTTAGATATGAACTTATTAAATAAAAAATAACAGTATTTTCTCTCAAATTCATATGTGGCAAAATTATAGCTGACACTAAAGAATAGTTAAACTGAATGCAAAGAAAAATTTTTTAAAACAAAATTGCTCTGTGTTCAGTAACTCACGAGATAATGTTTTCTTGCAGTATAACATTTGACATTGTAATTGATAAAAATACATTAAAAATCAAGAAGCACAATCATAATGAAATAATTAAAACATATAATTGTATATAATATAAATTGCAGAGTTTTGGTCGTTCGCGAAGTTGCAAGTTTCAAAATCAACTATTAGACACCCATCCATAACAAGCTATTATGGACAACAGAAGCTGGTATGGCAGCACAAAAGAAGCCTTCCTGAAAGCAGCACACACTAAATGCTGAGGCTTCATCAGAACTGTTGTCTATGTAAACCATCAGCATATTTAGCAAAAATGTGCACTGCATGTGATAGAGCACCCACTGTAAAATACTGAGGTGGGACTGTTTTGAGGCTGGTGGTCTGCTGCCTCCGAGGAATGAGGGACATGCTGTAGATTGATTTTTTTTGTAATGGCCATCTTAGTTTTTGAATCTGAACCCATGTGAAAACCTGTGGTCTGAATTGAAGAAAACCTGCCAGAAAGGTTCAAAGGGCATCTTGTTGAGACTAGAGTTGTGCATCGATACTGGTATCCCGCAGGATGCAACAAAAAAGTCGCATGGGCGGGAAGTTTTTCATTTTCATGCGAGCACGAGCAAGTGGTCAGATATGAGGCTTGCAGGACAAACATATTCATGCGCCGTGCATTTACAGCCTTCATTCATTCCTCGTTAGTAACTGCCTGGTCAGGGTCACAGTGGATTAAATTTGGCTACTAGTTTGTATTATATTTTGGGAACCAAATTCAAATAAATTCATTAGAAAATATTAGTCGGGTATAAACAAAAATAATAACTGCGTGAGCGGGATTTTAAAAAAACAGTCCCGCGCACATCTCTAGTTGAGACCAATTATAACTCGAGTGATGTAGCTGAGGTCAAGGAACTGTCAGAGCCAGAATTCACACACCATGCGGATAATGCTGGCAATTTTACCTATGGATTTTTTTCTCCAGTGTTCTGTGTGCAACAAAAAATGCACAACTGAATAAAACTTTTATGATTGTACTATATAGCATATTGTACACATATGTTTAATGTATTCATTTTGCACATTGTCATGAAAGGTGGAAATAATTCTGGAGCAGTCTGTATTTTCCTATAAGCCTTAAATAGATTCAGGAGAAGCATAAGGCCTGGGTGATTTGAGTTTGCTGATTGGTCGGTCTCACTGAGCCCTGGTGCAGTATGGGAATCTTCTGAGTTCTGGTCAAGGACACAAGGAACACTCAGAGCAGAGGAAATTATGATAGTAAACCTACTGGAAGCATGGTCAACCCAAGGCCTCCACCACTGCTTTTTTTTGGCCTTGGCTTTCTCTTTCTCTGCTCCTACAATAAAATGGTGGCAAGATCATTAATATAACTGAATGAAAAAAAATGTATCACACATACAAGTAAGTGTATTTTCTTGTGTCTATGGTGCAAAAATCTATAATGACATATGATGAAGTATTGTTATAGCACACAGGCTTTATCAAAAACAAGATTTCACTCTTGGCCTATATTATTCAATTTAGCTGCTGGCCTACACCAGTTTAAAAATATTCTCCTTCACTTCAGATATGTTTGTCATACCATCATCATCATCATCATCATCATCCTCTGCACCAGCATCAGGTGGAATTAAGGTCTGGCTGTCTGTCGACTCCTGGGTCAGGCTCAGCATCTTCTCCTTGCCCTTTTTAAACTTCTCCTGCCGGGTCTTAATGCGGTCCATCCTGGTTTAAGGCAGTCACATTCATCAGATATGATTCAGACTTCTTTTCATAAAGATCTAACTGGAACTACATTTGGGATAACCTGGAGGAAATTTTAAATATTATTCTTGGAATTCCAAACAGTTGAGCTACATTTTAACCACTGGTGATACTTTATAAGTCTTTCTGATAGGCTTGAAACCTGAAATCCTCCATTAAAACTATTTTTAATGATCCAGCCTGGGGCATATTTGATGCCTTATTTTGTAACAAAACGAGGAAATTGACTATAATGCCGGTTAGATTTGTTCAACACAAAAAAATACATGATTCCAAATGGCCAAAATCATTCTTGCAGATCTATTTATACTTCAGATCCATGTATAGTGTGTATAGGTGTTGATTCTCACTGTCTCTTGAGCTGCTCCATGGATTTATTCTCCTCCTCCAGTCGAGCTCTCACTGCCTTTACTATAGAGGCTTGGAACAGCTCTGCTCCTCTGAGAGACATACACAGAGAAAAATGGATTAACATAAAAAATAGTTGCGTTTCAGATGCTTAAGTGAGGAAAGTTTTTGGGAAAAAAGAATATTTGGAGCATATGACTAATGACCAGTTAATGTGCAACTATCATTTTGGCATTTAACAAAAAAAATTCTTGAACCAGACTTGGAGTAAAACAAACAGCAATTTGTTTTCAGAAACTGTGAATTCCTGGAAGTCTCTGAGTGGTTCTTAGTGTTGTCTTTCATGTTCATAAATTTGACTGAACAGACTCATTCACAACCTGGCAAGAACACTGTGTAGAAGATAACTGAAAAATACTTGTAAAGTCCCTGTAAGGAAAATTTTAGGATGCTTTATCCAACACATTTGAAATAACTGTACTTTAAGAGGAAAGACATATGATTCCTTAAGAGCAAATATAAAATAAGTTCTACCAAATGTTAATGTATACACAATTGCTATACTGTATATGTGTGGCAGTCTGGGAGAACATGTTGGATTGTGCTATGGCTGAATGTAGAAGTGTTTATATTATTATTATCATCCTCATTATTATTATTATTATTATTATTATTATTATTATTATTATCAACATTCTAACCTTGCCTTGGATCATGTTGGTTAGATAAGAAGCCAGTTTAACAAACTGAACAGCCAGTCTGCCTGTAGAAGTTTTAATTGCTAGCTTTCCTTACAAAATGAGCTTTGTGTTTTCACCAAGTTCTTGGTTACATGCCAAGCTTCCAACTGCAAATGGTCTAAACAGCTGTTAAATTATTCATGATGCACACTGTGGAGGTGGCATTGGACAGCTGTAATGTTTCACTAATTAAAAATGTGAAATTTAGCCAATAGAACAAAAACAAATCATTGCATTAATCAGCGATAATTTCAGCGCTAATGTAAGAGCGGACAGTTATCGTTGCGTGCAGAGTAACGACGAGGCTTATGTTCTTAAACACAGCATACCTAGAAGCCAGAATCTGTCCAGCACGTATATCGGCCACAACGTGGAGGAAGTAGTAGCTCATGAAGACACGTCTCTGTAGCAACAGAAAGCTGAAACAGATGCTGTCCCAGATGATTCCTGCCTCATCCTTAGGTAAGTCACAGTCACGACTAGAGACTGAAGACACACCTGGACACGTACATATAACATTTCACACCAAAACCAGCAGATTACAAACTTTTGATCATTTATATTCTAAAGTTCACCCTGAAAATAGCCTTGTGTATCAGAGACAAAAAAAAAAACAACAACAACGACACTGCAAAGGAATTTGTGCAAAACAATCAGCTATTGTCTTCTGGTCAATTAAATAATGTCATGCTGCATGCATGTGGTTCAACAGCATTTAATGATTTTTCCATTGACCTGCAGTACACATAAACAATTGCCAAATTTATACCAAATCCAGATTTCATTAAGGAAACCTTGATGGTTGGGTTCATTGGGACAAAATACTGAGATCCACACCTGGCTCGTGTTCATATTCTTTGATGGTGCAGGCCAGACTCAGCAGCTGGATCAGCCAGCAGCAGTTCATCTTCAGCTTGTTGATGTAGCCACAGGCAAGGATCTGAGGCAAAGCAATCATGAGAACCAGAGAGAAATTCACACAGGTGTCCAAATTTTAATACCAAAGAAACACTTATGCAGATGTGGATTTATTCACCCAGAAAAAGAAAAACACTACTCCTTATTGACTTCCAAAAAAAACTGGAATGTAGCTATGTTTAAACTCAATGCTGTAACTATAGCACAAGCTACCGAATCTCACGACTTGCACTACACACATCAGTTGAGGAGTTCAGGATGACAGTAGAATGTTTTTTACTAGGATGAATAATTAGTTTGCACAGATGACAGATGATCTTTTCAGAATCAGGACCTACCAAATAGGTATAATTTCACACAGTATGTTTATATGGTAAATGACAAAATAGTAATGGAAGGTACAAGCTTACCTAATGTACCTAATAAATTGGAAACTATGATTTTTTTTTTCTAAACAGGTCAGATTAACAAGAAAATGCATTTAGATGATTGTGTAAAAAAAACAAAAAAAAAACAAACAAACAAAAAAAACTGATGTGTCTCACAGAGAAGACGTTCTTCATGGTGATCACGAAGACATTGTAGGCTATCAGGAAGTCCCAGTAGTGCAAGATCTTCTTGATGGGTTTGAGCAGTAGCTCTCCGCCGAATAGCAGGAAGTAGAAACATGCCACCAGGTAGCCCATGCAGAAAATACTGATGCGTGTGGTACCCGTGATGAAGATGATGGTCAGGACAAACCAGAACAGGTAGCTGAACATGATCACCTTCAGCATGTCCAAATATGACCTATAACACACCAAGTACCACTTCAGATCAACCAGCAGCAAATCCTGAACTATACCAATATCAATGTTTATGCACTGTTATACACAACGATTATAACTAGATATGTTGCTTTCATTTATGCATTTACAATGTCTTTCTGAAAGGTATGAAATGTTAAACTAATTGAATATCAGATTTCACATTGGATGAAAATAATTTAAGATGTCAAGATGCAGTTTTTTGTGTCCATTATATTAAATTAGATGATATTTTGACGCTTTTTTCTGACACTGATGCCTGAACACTATAGTTATAAATATATATAGTTAGTAAAGGTTCTATTTCGCACTATATGACTACCTGTCTTCAATTGCT
Organism: Cranoglanis bouderius; assembly: GCA_023630585.1. Lineage (NCBI taxonomy): Eukaryota > Metazoa > Chordata > Actinopteri > Siluriformes > Cranoglanididae > Cranoglanis > Cranoglanis bouderius. The sequence continues at coordinate 30,007,167 of CM042536.1, forward strand.
TTGTTGTTAGTGGAATTGATGTTTCCGAGCATATATATACATATATTATATATATATATATATATAAATAAATATATATATATATATATATATATATATGAAGGAAGTGAGTGCTCAACGTATGGGCTGTAAAAACTGGCATGTATGGATCTTTATCATCTGAGTGCACTCTAGACCTCTTACCCACCAGGGTGTGCGCTACATCACTCCACACATTACCTCTCACAACCACTCAGAGTGCTGTGTGGAAACACTGATAGCTAGAAGTAGGTCCCACTACTCAGCCTGTATTAAGAGCTTTGATGAAAAGATACATACAAGTGTTGCTGATGGATCAGAATGGACAGATTCCTATCTCTCTCTCTCTCCCTCTCTCTCTCTCTTCCTCACTGATCACCTTGTTGAGAAAACAACTCACTTTGTACATAAAAGCTGCTTATTGAGTTAGGCAAAAAAAAAAATGCATATGAGTGAAAGTGATGGGGAGCTATGGACAACACGCTGCATCTGTAATCTGATCTGTGGAAGAAGAAATTGGGAATGAGAGGACACGGAAGATGGATGGGGGAGGTCCTGTGCATGTTGAAGCACAGACGATTTGCAGCTGACAATCAGGCCAGGGCACAGCAAAGCATTCACAACACATTCTGTTTATTTGCACTTTGCATAAACTTAAAATTATGCCCAGCTTGTAGGTCTAGGTTCCAAAATAACTGCTTCAACATTTTTAAAGCCTAAAGCACTATACAAGCGCAAGAGCTAGCAGAGCGCTAATGATAGTTTGCTCAACCAGATCTCTCTCAATTACTGTCATAAATGTATGTAGCTTAATATTGCGAAATCAAAGGAAATCCACTATGTGTGTGTGTGTGTGTGTTAGCACCTGCAGTGTATAAAGTCTGGGACGGGGTTGTGTACACTAAAGGAGGCAGCATCCAGATCTCGGCAGATCTCTACGTTTTCTCCGGCCATCAGACGAACTGCTGCCTTATTCTCCTCATCAAACACCTGCCGCTGCAATGAGGCGCTCAGCAGCAACATGAAGTCATCTATAACAGAGAATGAAAGAAAGAGAGAAATAATGTAAAACTGCACTTCTATGAAAGATTTCATCCTTTTAGTTTATTGTTGATCACCACACTTAGTATGGTAGTGTTAAAAATTTGCCGATCATTTAAATATACAATAAGAGTATATAATCATAACTCACAGATGAGAAACTTGGGGTTTGGCCTTGTGCGGAAATCAGGCAGGTAGAGCCACTTAATGACACTGGAATCTGTTGAAGAATTGGGGAATCTCCAAGGGTAGTCTGGAAAAAAAACCCAAAAAAAAAACCATGTCAGTTCAGTTCCATTCAATTCAATTTTATTTGTACAAAGCTTTTAATAATAAATATTGTCACAGAGCAGCTTTACAGAAATCTTTATGTCCTATATATTTAGATTCCTAATGAGTAAGCCAAATATGACAGTGGCAAGAAAAAAACTCCCTGAGATGACATGTGGAAGAAACCTGGACATGAACCAGACTCAAAAGGGAACCAGTATTCTTCTGGATGACACACAATAGTGGGATTGGGATTATAAATCATTAGTTATAATCCCATATACAGGTGCAGAAGATTAAAGGCAAACAGTGCTAAGTATATTGAAAGGATTGTTCAGTATGAATATATTGTGAATAAGAGTCCTAGGATCACAAGATAGTCTTTATGATTACAGTTGCAGTTCTTAGGTCTACTGTACAGTATGAAGGATTCAATTATCATTTGAATAAAGTCTGTTTTTTGGGAAGTGCAGATCTTTAGGATATTCATGTTGGACCATCGACAGCAGCAGAAAGTGAGTCACAAGTGCAGAAGCTTCAAGCAGAATTAGAGCATCAGGATGAATCAGGCAGATCCAAAGGGCAAGAGGACGAGAAGAGTGGGGGTGTGTCAGGATCTCACAGCAGGAGTGCATGTAGACCTTGACAATTGAATGAACTTCGCTGAGCTACAAAACTCTACTGAAGGTTCTGGTTGATGGGAAATAAACTGATTACAAAAAATGCTAACACAGGCAAAAATAAATGGAATATGGTCACAAGCATGGTCACAGCTGTGTTTTGGTTCCTTCTAGTTTCTATACGTTACAGCCATGTTAGATATAAACTGTCTACTATATCAAGTAACTCAATCTAAGGTAGCTTTTTACAAATACGGATTGTTTGCATGGACACACTTATTCTCACCTTTACATGCTGCTGGTGGGATGCCTATACAGACAAAATACTGAAAGGTGATCATGCAGGCCAGGAAGCAGCAATATTTAGGCCAGATTTCAGCAATGGCCTTTCTCCTGCGCCGGTACATCACGGCTGCCAGAGCAACGGCATGCAGCATAGAGTAGAAGTCCATGCGCTGGCCAATCACGTTCACCGCCAAAAGGAAACATACCTGAGACAAGAAATGAGGCAGACAGGTTGAGCAGGATAACACAAAACAGTTATACAGTTGTAAATCTAGGGCTCAAATATACAACGTCATTTTTGCATCTGAAGGAACTGAACTGTTATAATAATTCATACTACCAGAGTGTTTGCTGCCAAATAGTACTCAGTCTTTCCAAAACATGAATACAGTTGCTGAAACACTGGTGAAATGTTGGTGACATACCTCTACCCCGAACTTGTAGAAGGAGTAGTTGATGAAGTATTTGGCACAGCTGATGATGCCGTTATCAAGGTGTTGCCGAGTAATTTCATGGAAAATAGTGCGAAAAGGAGGAGGAGAGAGCTTGTTGCGTAGCCGGAAATACTCCTGATGCCGGTAGATTGTTACCTCGAATGCCAAGAGGGCCAACATCAGTAAGTTATTCTAGAGGAAGGACAGCATCATCAGCAATGTTACAACATTAACATGCAGCCTCTGTAGAGCATCAGACAACACAAAACATCACTTTCTGTTGTTTTGTGTTTCATCTGTCTCGCAGGAGGAGCATTTTTTACTGAGTGCATACATTCACAGAAAACACTGTATATAGAAAATAACATCAATAACATTCTTTGATTGAATTTGAAGAAAGTGAAAAATTTGTGTAAATATTCTGTTTCCTCTAACCATTCCTTTAACTAAATGAATCAAGCTTTACAGTATCCAGTGAGCACCAACTGACAAAGAGATGTGTATGGATGTCCATTATATAGTCCGAAGTTATAGTGTTCCACATAAAGATGTTGTTAATGTTTCATTTTTAGTCAGCACTAGTCTGCGTTGATCTACCCTTTTTGGTCCCCATTAAGCCTATGTATATGATGACAGTCATATTTCGTACATCCTTACATAATTTATCTCCTCACCCTTAGATTTGGCAAAAGAGAGGGGAACTTCACCAGTCCAACCCAGTTTGCAGGGTCTACTGGCTTCCTGTACAGCAAAGACTCCTTCATGTACACCTTCTGCTCCTCTGTGTAATTCATAGGCTAACAGGAAAATGGAAATTACCGCCAAAGAGTTATTAGACATGAAAATGAACTATATAATGCATAGCTTTTTATTTTTATGTCTGACTAAAAACAATCACACACCATTGTGCAATTACTTGAGTATGTTTCTGGGTTTATCGACTCCAGCTGGTACAACATTTTGCAGATGATGATAACACAAGTCCATACAGTGCAGATGCTGGAGGCCATCTGCCGGAACTGACTGTAGGGCAGAGCAAAGGCCCATGATGCCAGGAACACGTAGTTCATCAGAGACACCTGAAAACATTAGTTCACATTAATCAGACTGACTCTTCATGTTAAAATGGTCTTACTCTATTAGAGATGTGCAGGGTATACAAGCATGCAACACTTCTGTCTCATTTTATAGTTGTTAAATTTAGACCAAAAGGGCACAATGTGTAGAAAGACTTTAAAGGCATTAAATACAGAAAACATAAATGACTTATTTGAATTAGATACAGTAAAACAGATTGCGGTTACCTCTGTAACAGACACCAGGATGATGTAGGAAGAGACTATCTTGATGACGTGGATCTCCAGCAGCCACCAGATGAAGAGCTGCAGTTTATGGAAGTACTCCAGAAACTTCAGGAACAGCACAGTTAGACGGTCCACCACCAGGTGCCACTTATTTTTCAGATCTACGGAACAGAGGGAGTTTAGGATTAATGCAAACATAAACAGCAAAAAGAAACATGAAAAATCCTTCTTAACAGTTAATTGGAGCTCTTTGCAATATGCACAGTGATACCTAGTATGTACATAGGGCCATATTCAGAGCTGGTGAAGTCCAAAAGATACATCAATATTTATGTGGAGAAAGATCCTTGTATTCAGATTCCGGTTATGCACACGCTTAAGTAGATTTTCTGGGCGGCCCATTTAAATTATGTGAATTGCCTGCGTGTAGTTCATGCCGCAGAGCTTGCCAGATTTTTTTTCATGTTTTTCAGTAGTGTCTAGGCCACCACTTTTAAACACAATATATTTAACAATATTTAACTCACTTTAAATGGACTATATTATTAAGTAATGAATAATAGCATATTTATGGATTTAATATGGCCACAAATGCCATTCCATAGTTTTCTCGACCGAATTTACAGCTCAAAACATTGATTTCAGAATTATATATTGTGGTTATATCAAACTGTCAGACAGTGGCCCTGGACTTATTACTACTCCTGGCTTGAGTCAAGAAAAATGGACTTAATTTCAAGGTCAGAATCACGTGTAACTGCGACATGCCTCTGTTTTAGGCACTCCACTCAAACAAATCTCACAGACCACGCCCGCACAAATCTTACACACTCCACCCATACACACCCTGCTCACACAAATCTCACATATCCTGCCCACACAAATCTCACAGACCCTGCCCACACTAAATCTCACACACCCTGCCCACACTAAATCTCACACACCCCGTCCATACAAATCTTACACACCCCATTCACACTAATCTCACACACCCCACCCACACAGACCTCGTGCACTCTGCCCACACTAATCTCATGCACTCCACTCAAACAAATCTCACATACCCCGCCAACCCAAATCTCACACACACCTGCCCACAGAAATCTCACCAACCCTGCTCACACAAATCTCACACACCCCACCCATACAAATTTCACATGCCCTGCCCACACAAATCTCACCCACCCAAAGCGTAGTAGTACAGAATGTTGCTTAATTAACATGTATAACACCAACGTTGTTTTCTGTGAATATAGCGTGTATGTGTGTGTAATTTATGTGCATGTGTTTGTGAGCATTATGCTTGAAATGTGTGGTATGGATTTTATTATGTGGTTTGTCTGTAGGGACTGTATTGCAAGCTATTGCAAAGTGATTCCCTGGTATATATAGGTAATGAGTGGTGTCCACACGATTCTCGTTCATTTTCAGTTATGATCCATGTTATAAACTAAGGAACAAAAATGTATGGATAAAAATAACAACAGCATTGTACCTGAGCTCTCTTCTGATGGCATTTCTGGGTCTGTAGCCGCGCTGCAATGTTGACTCTCATCATGGATGGAACTCTCCTCCTTTTTTTTCTCCTCTGCTATGCTCTCCACCACCAACATCTCCTTCTCCTTGTCCACCAAGGTTTCAGGAGAGGAGCTTATCATTGTGAGATCTGCCAAGCTGCCATCTGGATGGGCGAGTCTGTTCATCGAGAGTTTTCATTAGAAAAACAGGGACAGTTGGAGTACTTGCCTGTTTATAAGAGCACTAACCTATAAAGTTCACAAACATTCACAAACTAAAAGACATCTTTTTTTAAGCGACAATGATTACTAGATTAGTTTCTAATAACAGTCTATCCTTTCCAGCACGCAGATGATCATGTGGGTTAGTGCCTTTATAAACAGTAAAGCGCTAGACTGGGGTTGTATTCTACAGGCAGGGTGCAGATCATGGATGCTGTGAGCCTGTGAGTCTTCACAGATCAGCAGGGATGTGGTTATGTATGTGAAAGCAAGGTCAATAGTCAGTCAATAATTAATAGAAAGAAAGAAAAAAAATATATATACATATACATCATGTTCTATTATCAGTCATAATTAAGGGTAGGATCCATGGCATTAATGAAAAGCTGGAGTAGCAAAAAATGGGCATAAAAGATGTCTTCATCTCAGGTGACGGAGGGTCAAGGGGGTTGAAAACTTGCATGATATGGCTGCATGGCAGTGGAAAGCTTTTTTTCTGTCCTGCCACGAGCTCACTTACTTGCTCTGAGGAGATGGAATTTTTTGCTTGATGCTGTTAAAAAAGCAATCGTTTATAAAATTGAAACACAAAATCAAACCACTGAAAGCCTAAGTTTCAAATATCAAACTGCAAAGTTACAACAATGCTTTAGAACAAAGAAACTTCATCAGATAGTAACAGCTGGGGAGGAAAGGGGGTGAGGAGACTGTGAAAATGAGAGATGCTTCAAGAAAGGGGCGTGCACATTATTGACATGCCGAGGAGAGAACTTTTAAGAGGATTTTGAATGCGGTCAGTGGATGGAGGGGAAAAGGTTATACAAAGAGATGTTACTTTAGGGTCGAAAAATGTCGTTAGGGACACCAGTGGTGCAAGTAGTGTGCTAAGGATACATCATTCACAAACAAATTATATATTACCAAGTTCCAAAACTTTACTAGGTCATACAACACATTCACTACTACGAGTCTATTATATGTTATCATTCAAATAATATGAGTTCTTATTTTCTTTCACTAATTGAGGAGTGAAAATAGGAGAGAAAGAGGTGAGGGGAAAGAGAGAGGGAAGGAGATTTCAACATTCAGAGTGGAGGGTCCATGGGTGCTACGGAACACGAGCAGTCACCCACCTATCCATAATCAGACAGATACGGGCACTGACTTTGGCATGGCTGTGGGACCAGTGCCATTATGGATGGCAAAAGAGAGATGAGAGCAGACAAATGGTTAAAACAGGAACAGGAAGTGCATGATTAAAGCTAATTAGGAAGTGCTTCCTGGGTAAATATTAAAACTCTGAAATGACACAATAGACACATAATCCTAAAAGAGAATGAAAGTGAACAAAAATAAAAATCATGATGATGAGAATTCAAGAGGACTTTTTTGTTGGGGAGTAAACAGATAAAATGTGCTTTTTAAATAACTGCAGACACTAGTACAAACAATAAAAAAATAATAACATCATGTGTCAGCTCTTCACCTGTAGATGGCGTTGTCCTGTTTGGCAGCCACAGCCTTGAGGTCAGTGAGCTCAAGAAAGTGCTCATGGAAGTAGTGCAGGTGAAGGATGCAGACCATTAGGAAAGAAGTTGGGATGAAAATGCGTGTGAACAGGATACCCAAAGAAAACCTCTCCAGACCCAGATCCGTCAGCCTGCATGAGCCAGAGAGAGAGACAGAGAGAGAGAGAAAGAGAAAGAGCAAAAGAGGGAGGAAACAACCAGTGAGACAAAACAAGATTAAGATAAAAAATTAAAATTAAAAAAAAAAAAAAAAACACTATTACAGTATGTCATACTCTACCAAATCAATCAAATATTATATGTTATATTTTCCATGTGTTTAATACCTTTAATGAAAGTATGGCTGAAGGCAACATGTCTTATGCTTTTATTTTAGACTTTCCAGTTGAAAGAATTGTGTGAATGGAATGTTAAATATTCATGAGTTTATTTGTTATAATAATGTACAGGATGAAGCTTCAGGCATTCTATACTAAAACAAACAGACTGAAAAACTAGTGCTAAAAAACTGCTGTGAAAACACTAAATATATCATTCATAAAAGCTATTTGGGTAGTGATCTGGCTATACAATCTTAGAAAGAGCAGAATTATAGAAACAGACAGGAAGAATGAGTGAGTCAGTGAAAGACTGACAAAATAGTTTTGTACTATACTTTGGTGCCTTGTTACATTAATATAACGTATGCAATATGTTTTGTTATACTTCATATACTGGAGCCTTTCCTAGGAACACTTCTTGGATGGGATGTAATATTAACCCTAAAGGCGTTACAGTAATATTAACCCTAGAGGTGCTACGGTAATATTAACCCTACAGGTGCTACAGTAATGTTAACCCTAGATGTGCTAGAATAATATTAAACCTAGCTGTGCTACAGTAATATTAAACCTAGAGGTGCTACAGTAATGTTAACCCAAGAGGTTCTACAGTAATGTTAAACCTAGAGGTACTGTACTCACTTTTTCTCACTCATGCCTGTCATGTTGGACCAGACGTTGATGGAGTTGTCAAACTGGCACGTGTAGATGAGGGTGAGTACCAGCATGGTGTACACCACCACTGACATCCAGAAATATTTCAGAATCCTTCTCCACCACTCATAGTGCACCTGCGCAGACAAAGCAGCCACCATCACATCTCATCTGGCTTTGAGATTCAACATGCTAAAATTTGCCCAGTGTTTTATTCTACACTCTCAGAAAAATAGTACTAAACTGTATATTTTGTTGTTGCTCGGGGGGTACGCTGAAATTTTTTGTACCTTTAATATGTATCTTTCATGTGGAAATGTGAAAGTTACTTACTAAAGGGACACAAGACTAGCGGGTATCTGAGAGTGTATGAGTGCAAACAGCTCCAGGAATGATCCCGTACTCATTGTCTCACAGAGCAATGAACCACACAGTAATTTGACACAATTACAAAGATCTACTTTGAATATTCACTTCGAGCATTCTCTTTGAGTATTTAAAACTTGATACCTGATAGAGGGCCACGCAGAAGAGGAACAGCATCATGTAGATGATCTTGTACATGACGATGCGTCCTTCAAAGCTCACAAAGAAGAACATGCCACCGCAGATGTAGATCCAGTACTTCACCAGCATGGCCATCACCAGATTTCCCACCATCTGCATCAGGTCATTCTCGCCACCTTCTTCTTCCTCTGACTTCTCTACCTCTACAACACAAAACATTTCTCCTCCCTCATCAGGGCTTACAATTATGTTGTAAGCGTTCATGATTTTAATAACATTAGATATTTTTATCATATATTACAATAATACAGTCCTTATTAAGTATTAGCTATATTATTCATTCATTCGTCTTCAGAAAACGCTCTATTCTGGTCATGGTGGTGGTCCCAGGAACACCTGGTCTGAGGTGGGAATACACCCTGGATATTTAGGGTATCTTTTTGGCACTTTTTCAGCAAATGTGTGCAATAGAGAAATGCTATACTCTTCTGAACAGTTAAAGGCATTGGGCTACTGATCAGAAGGTTGGAGGTTCAAGCCTCAGCACTGCCAAGCTGCTATTATTGAGCCACTGAAATCCTCCATGGGTGCTGTATCATGGCTGACCCAGTGGTCAGACCCCAGCTGGGATAAGCAAAGAGGGTAATTTCTACTGTGCTGTAATGTACATACGATGAATAAAGGCTTCTTCTTCTATCAATAGATCCAAAGAGATGGGATATTTTTAATAGTCCAATCAAACACCACTCATTAGACTAGATAGCTCATCATCATACATCTGTTTTGTTTTGCTTTTTAAAAAAATTCTATTCAGGCTTTGGTCGGCTGGAATCTTAAGCTCACCCTTTTTCTCTGAGTCGATTGAAACTTCGGAAAGCGTAGCTTCCTCTTTCAGTTTGTCCTGCCGTTCAGTCAGTGTCTGATGCAGAAGTAGCCAGAAACTCAGCAAATACAGTACCTTATGACAAACCAACAGAGAAATTTAATAAGCATACTTACACACATACAGTTGGAGACACTTGTCAATGTCTGTAAAACTTATCCCTAAGTGTGTAAGGGGACACATCAGTAATAACGTCAGAATGCTATTACTATGGATAAAAATAATTTTCCATCATAAATCAACAGAGTAATGAAACTGGAGGGGAAGCCACTAAGCTCATACACTATGGGTAAATACATATTGGGCAGCAACTGAAAAAGTACTTCCCCAACAAATTATAAATATGATAGGGCATAAAAACCGTGGATAACCTACACTTGTGGCTGGAAAATGGTTTAAAAAATTGGCAATCCGCAGATGGACAAATCTTATATTTATTAGCTAACCCTCTGGGCAAGTGAATGATCCAAAGTTTTGCCAAGTCTCATGATTTATTTGCCGGGAAATTGACATGGGTAAGTAGCGGTAGCTAATGTAATGTAATAACGTATGGCCAGCTAGTTAGCTAGATACAGTAAGTGCATCAATCTAGACTTAGGGAAACAAGCAAGCGTATGTTCACTATCTTCATCTAACAAAGTTTCTAATGTACTGTAGCACATTGTGTTTGCGACCTTGACGAAAAGTCAGCAAGCTGTTGGTAAATGTTTCAGCTATGAGATGTGGTGTCCTCGTATTGCACGTAAAAGATATTCAAATTCAGCTAGCATCTTTGATTTCAAACTGCAAGGTATATATGCAGGATACTTATATATACAGGATACTTATATGACAGGTATATGACAGTTTTATGATCGTCTGTCACCCATGCAAGTTAATTAATCTGCTTAGTAAAATTTCAATTTTAAGCTTTTGTGGCTGATGTGTGTAGTTCAGATTCAGATTCGTAAGCTTGCACTATAATTACAACTCTGAATTGCACTGAACCACTGTGAAGCACGTCAAGTTCAAACAGAACATACCAAATTAAACCTTTTGCAAAAATGAATAAGGAGTAAGGTTTATTTTCTCTTTTTCTGGCCAGAAACTACAAATAAAAAAAACGAATAGTCCAGACATGGAATGTGCATTTCTTGTTACCTTGGGGCAGAGCTCAGTGAAGGGCACGATGGGCTTGAGGAAGAGGCCGGGGATAGAATTCAGAGACTCAAAGCTCCAGATATACTGCAGCACAATTACCAGGTTCCCATACGCCACCATAAAGGGTGAAGTGAGCATGGCATACTTTCTCCTGTCTCGCACCATCCACAGAGTGCAAGACCACATGAGGAAGACAAATGTTAGCCAGCTCACGTATGTAATGCTCCAGGCCTGAGAGAGAGAGAGAGAGAGAGAGAGAGAGAGAGAGAGAATAGGTCACAGGATCACAGTTCTATATTAATGTGATTTTTTCAATTAAATTATTACTTCCATAGTAACCACTTTATTTATAAATGCACTGAGGAAAATCCACATAATCTAATAAACATATTACAGAATTGATGTTTATCAAAGAAAAACAAACAATTGTTTATCTGGTTAAGTTTTTCATAAGAAGACATTTATTTAAGGACAGAGGACTTTGCACTTTCTGGCTTCTTGGTAGCATGACAAACTTGTTTTGTCGTATAAGAGGGATAAAACACATGCTGTAATTGGAAAACAATCAACTTTGTGCTGGTAAAAAGGTCATCACACCACTCCGTCTTTGATTATTTTCCGATAATGGCATGCCCAATCATGTTTAATTCCTTATATAATGAATGTTTCTACAATAAGACCATGTGGCTGACTCTCATGTTGCATTAAGGAAGAAAAAACTGCAAGACTCGAACGGTTAAACCTTGACCGGCTCACCATCATGGCGATGAGAGCGCAGATGTAGCTCTGCTTCATAATGAAATGGAAGACTTTGACAAGACCAGCGGGAGCTGCGGTCTGGTCCTTCTCTTCGCTCTCCTTTAACTCCTCTTCCTCCTCTGGTGGCATCTCCACCACCTCATACACGTCTCCGTCCTTTTGATCTGTACAGAGCAGCATTATATATAATCGCTGTGTAAGTAAAGATAGTTTGTGTCATCGAACATGCATATTAAATTTATAACTTGACAAATACTTGTAAATCAGTCAATTTTAATGTTATTTAATACAGTAATCATTATGCATTATCTCATCAATCTGAACTATGTAAAATCACGTTTCTTTATGACGAATGTGAAATTTCATCTTACCCTCAATATTATTGGATTGGTCCACCTTATACTTAGGGATGGAGAAGAGGTCTAAGCTGACTGGTCCATTCTCTGCATTTAGTGTGGGGACATAACCAAAAGATGTCCCATTGGAGTTCACCAATACTGCCTATGAGGTAAATTTGATAGAAATAATATTTTATTCTTTATCCCTTAAACATATTGCTAAACGAAGGAAAGAGATTTTAGGATATGTTTTTTTTTAGCCAATAAGATTGGCTAATGAGAAATTTTAAGATGCCCTCCTCTAATCCTAAACAAAGTCCTACACAAAGATGCAAGTTACATCACTTAAATTTTCTGAGGTTTTGCACTGGCAACGTTGAAACTTGCAAAGGCTATTAGACATATTCCCAATGTCCTATTTTGTTTAGAATTTTTCTTGTCTTTTTCTTGGGATGCATCTTTTTGGTGACTGTCATTTTAGTAAAGCATGATATCACTACTATTAATACAGGGCACTAAGGTCTTCCAAAATACACTATATGGCCACTATAAAAGTACATTTACAAGACATATGAGCCTATTATGACTTTTAAGAAATGTAAAATCTGAGTCAGTGCTGGCTCACTAACATTAAAAAAAAAAAAAAAAAAAAAAAAAAAAAAAAAAAAAAAAAAGTGTGTGTGTGTGTAAATGAAGCCGATTACAAGCATATCAGAGCTTTTGTGGTCAAAATTTTGAAAGCACTGCTCATTTACTGGAGTCAGAAAACTGTGAAAACTGGATTCACTGACAAGTTAGATATTAAGCTACCTAGTGAATCCCATTCTGTCAATGTGGATCAAAACTGCTCATTGTATTGTACATAGATCAGTCAATCGGCATGTCTTATTCAGAAGTGTTTAAAGCACAGGCATAGTGGTCAGGACATCATAGTGGTTTGTAGTGTCTTCTGACTTACAGGAGAAACCTGTTTGGTTATATGCCGATATAGTCTGTCTACTTTAGAATTAATCATCAGTTTGACTTACACCAAAACGTCTAAATGAGAAGTTGAGATTCCTTGCTTATCACATGTTTATAGTAATGTGAGCTTGGGAGTGTGACCATTACAACATTAAAAGAACCAGATATATCTGCCTACTCAGTACTTACAACATGCGCAGTACATATTCATACTAAATAAAGCTGGGATAACATTAGCCATCTAAGCAAAAAAAACAAAACAAAAAAAAAAGCAAAAACAGCAGCTAAAGCAATGCTTTCATTTGTACATACCCAAGTGTGATTTTTATCTGAAAAAAATACATTTACATAGGAAATACATATGAAATAAACTCATTAAGGATATCTCAACCAAGAGAAAAAAAAGGGTTGCCTTATTATACATGCCTCTTAGATGAAGGTAAATTATCCAACAAAGCCATAACCTCATGCCTCAACAAAACCCCCAAAAATATCATGCCAAAACAAAGCAAATGCAGTATTTGGACAAACACAAGGACCAGATCAATTGTAGTACATATATCAGGTCTTAAATTACTGATGTGAACAGGGATTTACATAACACTCTGTAAAACCACAAATGTTCTCTAACCTCAGTGGTGCTGTAAGCTTCCTGAGTGGACAGAAGCTAGAGAGAGAGAGAGAGAGAGAGAGAGAAAGAGAGAGAGAGAGAGAGAGAGAGAGAAGCAAAAGAAATGAGTGAGGTGAAGATATTGACCAGCAGAAGGTCGATGGCATTATTGTTCTCTAACATCACCACTAAGCTGGAACAATAAGGACCAGCACTACTGAGAGATTATAGGCCATCACTCACACACTCGTTCTGGGCAAAAGCTTTTAGTGTTTCCGAGGACAGCTTCACCCGTGCAACATGGCCATCTTCAGCTGGACAAAGCCCAAAGTCTCCTGATTCTGACCAGGAGCTTAGAGGTCCTCTTTATGCTTTAATCTGAACTGTCTATTGACACTTTAACATTCAGTTTGAATGCTTTATTGATTTATGAGCCATTGGTGTTTTAGTTTTGTCTTTCAGCTTGACCTATGATCAAATAATAGCCAAAATGTAGCCGATGAAATTTGAGAATGATTATAGATAGAGGTGCCTGGTATACCAGGATGATAAAATATGCCATACCGGAAAGTATGATGACTTCATAGAACAAAAAACATCCCTCGAATTATGCTACAAGATTAGTCTAGCACAGAGGTCATCAACTGGTGGTCCTGATGTGGACCCTGAAAAGTATTTTAACAGACCAAACTCAAAAAAAACAGCCATTCAGTGTATGAAAAGAGACAGATCAGACCCTTTTCCAATCGCATGGATTTACTGTATGTAAAATATTTACCAGAAGGCAGCTCATCAGACCAGAGCCTAGCTACAGGGCTAAAGGTATTAGGTCAGAAAAGGGACGAATTTTCACAATTTTTCATATCATTATACCCTTTCCAGTCTGATTAGTGAAGTGATGACTCAAAAATGAAAATAGAATGTTTAAAGACAAATGTACAGCTAAGTATGTGAGTATTCTCATGTTCAAGTTCAAAACCATTTTGTTTAGATCACTATGAAACAAAATGTGACCACTTAAAAGGTAACTGTTGTCAAAATCCAGTCCTGTTAGTTGCTTATCCAGACCGTTGTAAGCAAGGATTTTCCGAAACTGGTCCTTCACATCTTTTGTGTTGAATACTCCTGATACTAACTCATTTAATGCAATGCACTGCTGTTGTAGTGTTATTTATTATTTCATTGTAAGGATATACCATGATACACCGATACTGGATTGGATAATTATCATGAATGGATATTTCACCATTTCACCCCTGCTTGGTGAGGACAAATTGACTACAGATGTCTATGAATGTCCTTTATTTGGCCTGTGTGGCCTGACATTGTTAAGATCTTGGTCTGCCTGGATCAGATCCCAAAAAGCAAACTTTTTGGCCCATGTATAGTTTGAAGTCCAGTATACAACCACAATAGTCGTTTTGTATGCCCTCAAAAGACATATTAAAAACCTTCACTCTGGACAAAAGCTAGATGTTTCTTTTTGTCCTTTTAAATGTATTTGTGTGGAGACCTAATGGAAAGCGTACTGTGTAATATCAATCCATATGCAATAAGTGTGCATTACTTACATTCTTCTCCTCAGTCTTCTGCCGGGTAGTCCACCATAGTTGCCTCCTTTTTTCTGCTGTGGGGGGCACGTTGTCTTCATTCACTTCCTCTTCCTCATTGTCCTAAAGACAAGTCAATAAACAATAAAATAAAAGTTAATTAGTATCTCAGCTAATGCACATTTTACCTCTGGCCTCTGATCTCTGATATTTTACTGCATGTTAAACAAATATTATCTGGAAAAAAAAACCCAGACAATATGCCCATACGTGATCTTGCAGGCTGACCTATAGACACATTCAATAGTAATATTGACATTAATTTGATTAATATTGACTGTTTCTGGAATGTCTTCCTTATGTGTCATCCACAGATTTACACTGTAATCAGAGATGATCATGCATTGCTTTCTAAACTGCAAACAGGGAAACACTCAGCCCGCAGATCAATACGTTCTCAGACAGGCAGATTTTTAAAGGACACATGCTATTGACCACTCTATAAAACTGTGTGCTCTGGAATCCTGCAGCCATATGAGGGACAGGATGGAGTATCAATCTGTTCTTGGCTACTGAGAAGGCATGCTGGGGATACAGTGCTGTGGAGTTTTACATGCAATCATATAAAAAAAATAAAATAAAATGTAAAAAAAAAAAAAAAAAGCCTGCGGTCTTATCAATTACATCGTGTTTGAGTGTATTGATTGGCCAGGGGGCGCTAGCGTCATTAACTTATATAGCTAAAAGGTGTTGGTCGTTCAGATTTTATGGAGTGTCCTATAGACTGCTATTTCTTACTCACAGTCATCAACATGAACGAAAAACATGACCTTGTGCCTCATATGCTGCATGTAAAAGATAATACATATCACATCTACTTCTTTAGTTATAGACCTTTCACTAGTAGGAAAAATGATTTATGATTTGGTTTAATCATTTATGATATGATTATGATTTTTTCATATTACTCTGATAATGTTAATCATGTTATTTTAGAGATACCAAACCTGGGACAAGGACTTGCTATAGCACTTCTATAACAGATTTTTAAAAATTGTAATAATCCATATGGTTTTCTGTGAATAGATGTTTATTTAGCATTTTTAGAATGAGTCTCCAGTGTTAGCACTTTGTGTTACAGTCAGAGGATATGGAATGAATGAGAGGATGAAGAGCTTCCTGGTTTCACGGTAACAACAACTGTTTTGCCGTATTAACTTCAAGAAAGAAAGAAATATAGAGGTTGGTGAGGAAATGGCTGTTTATAGCTGCTATACCATAATATAAGTGAAACATAATGTAATGTCTTTGGTGAATGTTCCATAACAATAAATGTAGCTATAAATGGATTCTAAAAAGTATGTTGTGCCATACTTTAATGAATACAAAATTGTAACAGTTGGCAGTTGCTGTGGTTTATGTAAGGGATAATCCACAGCTAGGTGTGCATTTCACTATTTTAATGCACAAGATGGAGGCAAAGAACCACCTGACGCAAATCGTGTAATGCACTCCTACCCGTGGACTATCCTGCTTATACCATGGTCACTTGTCAGCATTGACAATGTAAAGCTGTCATTGATGTTTGCGGTGCAAAATTTGACTGAAAGCATAAAAATAATGGTTAATTTTCATTAGTTATTTTATATATGGGTCGTTAGATCTAGAATTCTGCCCGCTCTTAATCATACACAAGGATAAAGCAGTGCGATAAGATTACATATATTCGAATGAATTATAATAAATAGTTATTATCTTAGAGAGAGAGAGAGAGAGAGAGAGAGAGAGAGAGAGAGAGAGAGAGAGAGAGAGATTGAATGTGCGTGTGTTATTTACCTGCGTCTGTGCTGTGTCTACTGATAATGAAGCTGTGAGTTTAACAACTGTAACTGTATGTTACTATGGTTACAATTGTTTATAATTGTACAGAAGAGTGATTAAACTGACTGGAACTACATGTGAATTATATGGTTTGAACACACAACTTCCAGCCAATCAGAATCGAGTATTCCAACAGACCATGGTATAAGAGGAATAAAACACTTTGGGAAGTGCTGTTATTGGAAAATAAAACATCAATGTGCAAAGAGTTCTTCAATGTGCTATGGCCCATAATGACTCAATTTCACCTACTAAATTCTGATTTAGAAATTCTACTAAATTCTAATTTAGAAAATGCACATTCTAGAGATGAGATTATGTTTAGCTCAGTGTTTCAGTGTAGTAAAAAATAAAGTCTTAACCATGATCATTGGATCTTGCAGCCAAAGGCGAATCAGTGTGGCCAGCGTGTAGTATAGCACCAGGAGCATGATGGGATTGACAAAATGATGCCAATTGAGATCAGGATAGACAATTAACTTCCATGTAGAGGAGCAGTTTGTCTTGATTATAGGAGAGATGCCAAACAATCTGTGAAGAGAATAAGAAAAAAAAAGTAATTAAACAGATCTTATACAGTGTGGTGAAAGAGTATTTGCTGATTTCTTCTGTTTTTGTGTATATCTCATACTAAATGTTTTAGATCTTCAAACGTAAACACACAATACGATTTTTATTTATTTATTTATTTTAAATTGAAGCAAAAAAAAGTTATCCAACACTTTAAAAAAACTAGCTGCCCCCTGGAACTTAAAATCTGGTTGTGCCACATTTACCAGCAATAACTGCAACCAAACTCTTTAGCTAACTGGAGATCAGTCTTTCACTTACTTCTAGGACTAGGACTTAGTCCTATGCTTTGAATCATTGTCTTGCTGCATAATCCAGTTGCGCTTGAGTTTCAACTTACGGACTGAAGACCGGACATTCTCCTTTAGGATTTTCTAGTAGAGAGCAGAATTCATTTTTCCCTCAATTACTGCAAGTGGATGCCATTTTTCCCCAGTGTCTTTCTGATAGTGGAGTCATGAACAGTGACCTTTATTGATGCAAGAGAGGCCTGTAGGTCATTTGATGTTGTCCTTTTTTGATCTTCCTGGATGTGTAGTTGCTGTGCTCTTGGAGGAATTTTAGAAGGTCGGCCACTTCTGGAAGGTTCACTACTGTGCCGAGTTTTTCCATTTGGAGATAATGGCTCTCACTGTGGTTCTTTGGAGTCCCAGCGCCTCTGAAATAGCTTTGTAACCCTTCCCAGACTGACACAGATTTAGGGAATTAGTAACTACGAAGGCAAATACATTTTCACACAGGCCCAGTTGGTATTGGATAACTTTTTTGCTTCAATAAATAACATTATCATTTAAAAACTGTATTTTGTGTTTACTCAGGTTGCCTTTGTTTTATCTTAGATTTTGTTTTCATTTCTGAAACAATTTTGTATGAGATATACACAAAAACAGAAGAAATCAAATACTTTTTCACAGTACCGTAAATATCTTTACACAGTCTCAAAATTCTTATAGCTTCCTTCAATGTCTCTATATGAACTATAAATAGCATCATGTCTGGTACGAATTAGTTTCTACATTTATTGACTTCCATGTGATGCAAAATTGAGTAAGAAATAACACTGTGTTATTGATATTTATACCACCCTGCAATTTTGTTTTAAATTTACGGGTACCAAAACTAATTTACTGCTATACCACAAGATTGGTCAGAAATGGTTGATTAATTTCCTATAACAGCATTGCACTGAGAGTAGTTCCAGCTGCAGGACAAACCACAGGTTTATATTAATGCACTCATTATAATTCTTTTATCATCATCCATTCTATCCATTCTAATGCATAATCATTTCTATAGTACCAACTTATAGTATGGGCTATGGCCCATAATGAGTCCAATTTAATCCATATCCTACTACAACACTTATAATCACAATATAATTTGTCCATAATAAAAAAAAAAACAATGAAATCTCTGTTTTCTTTGCAACAGTTCAGTTAGGCTCAGAATGGTGAGATGTGCATGTCCCAGATGCTGCCTTTTGGGTGATGATATCACTTCCTGCTTGGCCTCTTCCTGCACCTGGGAATGGCCAAGTCACATGACTCTATTGTGAGGGCAACGGGATGCGGGAAGCAGAGTCTGTCGACACGTTCTTTCAACTGTTGGGCAAACCAAGGCCAAGACTCTGTCATCAGCCATAATTAGGCCATGCATGGGACACATTTACTATGTTACTGCAGTTACAATGAGTCAGTGCCCTCAAAGAAGAGCAAAAACAACACCTAGTTTAATCTAAAAACACCAGTGTATGGTAAAGTAATACTAAATTCATTAAACAGTGTTTACTGAAATTACTTCTAACTGACATGGAAGGTCAATTTTAACTTTATTGTGGACTATACACATTCGTCATGGTCATAAAATCCAGTGCAGACAAACAACAAGGAGTGTTGGTCCATAGAACTGAGAGTGCTTTTAAAGGGTCTGAGACTAGGCCCAAATGAATAGAGGAAAGTGAGCGTTGTCCAAGGCGCTGAAACTATACTTAGAAGTAATGGTCTTACTGTTTCAAGGCAAATGAATAAAAGCTCCTGAAATCGATTTGTGACCATGGAGTCCATGACAAGAATAGAAAGCTACTGGTAAAGTGCTGGGTGTGTATAGAGACTTGGATTCCATTCTTACCTCAACCAGAGCATTAGGAGATTTTATGAGATATATATTATATATTATGGGAAAGGGGCATTTTAGAACATACCACTTGCATGGAAACACCCCATGGGTAATATTATAATGGTTATAATGCAGTTGCACCTTGCAATAAAGAATCATAGATTGCCCAGAAATAAAAGCCTCTATATACACATTCCCCTGAGGTGCCTGTCTATCACTGCACTTTGAGATAGATACTATATAAAGGTTTATTTTCCAAATGGCCACAACAGAGACACAGCATTGTGCTGCAAGGCAGAGGCACACTTAGACATGCATTATTTTCTATGCCAGTATAGCCCACCCCAAAAAAATAAGAAAAAAAAACCCAAAAATACCAGACCTCATAGCACAGACACTGCTGGGTTAGTAAGCATTCCAAATAATCCTTAGGAATCTTAGTCAGAATTAGAGTCCTTTGGATGCTTCCAACAATAACTATTGCGTTAATATGACTGGGAAAGCCTGTTTTACCACACGACCTGTGTTAAGTTAAACTTAACCTGACGTAGCTGTCGTTAGGTGGGATGCTGTCCTGGAGGAACTGGAACTGGTAGAGGTAGAGAACGATGAGATGGCCGGCAGAGAAGATGGCCATCAGCACACACAGGCAACTGAAGAGGAGTGTGTCGAAGGTCTGGCAGAAGGACCACCATGTGCACAGCGCAAGGAAGATGAAGAAGTAAATGGCTGAGGTCAGAGAGGGCAGCATCATGCCTGTGAGTGTGGATGCAAAAGGATTGCTGAGTCAAGTGGTGCACAGAACTAAAAACACAAATTAAACACACAAATCAAATGGAATGCACCAACATTAGACTAAAGGACACGTTGACAAATCTTTACTAGCTGTCAATGCACTACATCTGCCATTACATAGGACATTATCCAGATGTACAGCACCATATGGTCCAAAAGTCTTCGTACTCTACCAATAACTGTTTTTATATCACAGTATTGCTGAATTCTCAAATCTGATTGGTCAGAAGCTACTGATTCATTTTCAATAACAGCAGCTCTGACAATATTGCCAGCAGCAAGGCTTATATTAAACAGATTCGAAATGTGTTGTTATTTCTTATTTAACAGAGACAAACATACAACCCCAATTCCAAAAAACTTGGGACACTGTGTAAAGTGTAAATAAAAACAGAATGCAATGATTTGCAAATCTCATAAACCAAATATTATGTTATTCACAATAGAACATAGAAAACAAATCAAATGTTTAAACTGAGAAAATAAGTTTAAACATTTAAAAAAAAAATAAGGTAATTTTGAATTTGATGGCCACAACAAATCTCAAAAAAGTTGGGACGGGGGCAACAAAAGGCTGGAAAAGTACGTGTTACTAAAAAGAAACAGCTGGAGGAACATTTTGCAACTAATTAGGTTAATTGGCAACATGTCAGTAACATGACTGGGTATAAAAAGAGTATCTTAGAGAGGCAGAGTCTCTCCGAAGTAAAGATGGGCAGAGGTTCACCAATCTACAAAAAACTGCATCTACAAATTGTGGAACAATTTCAGAATAATGTTCCTCAATGTAAAATTGCGAAGACTTGGAATATCTCATCATCTACAGTACATAATATCATCAAAAGATTCAGAGAATCTGGAGAAATCTCTGTGCACAAGGGACAAGGGTGAAATTGCATGCCCGTGTTCTTCGGGCCCTCAGGCGGCACTGCATTAAAAACAGAAGACCCAGGACTGTTGATTCTGTAATGGAAATCACTGCATGGGCTCAGAAACACCTCCAGAACTCATTGCCTGTGAACACAGTTCGCCGTGCCATCCACAAATGCTATATCATGCAAAGAAGAAGCCATATGTGAACATGATCCAGAAATGCTGCCTTCTTCTCTGGGCCAAAGCTCATTTAAAATGGACAGGCAAAGTGGAAAACTGTTCTGTGGTCAGGCGAATTGAAATTTGAAATTCTTTTTGGAAACCATGGACACCGCATCCTCTGGACTAAAGACGGTGCTGAACGGCCTGCCTGCAATCCAGACCTTTTACCAATTGAAAACATTTGGCGCCTCATGAAATGAAAAATACGACAAAGAAGACCCAGGACTGTTGAGCAGCTAGAATCCTGATTCAGACACGAATGGGACAACATTCCTCTCCCAAAACTCCAGCAACTGGTCTCCTCAGTTCCCAGATGTATACGGACTGTTGTTAAAAGAAGAGGGGATGCTACACAGTGGTAAACATGGCCCTGTCCCAACTTTTTTGAGATTTGTTGCTGCCATTAAATTACCTTTTTTTCCCCTTAAAATGGTACATTTCCTCAGTTTAAACATTTGATATGTTTTCTATGCTCTATTGTGAATAAAATATGGGTTTATGAGATTTTCAAATCATTACATTCTGTTTTTATTTACATTTTACACAGCATCCCAAATATTTTGGAATTGGGGCTGTATAACCTTTGATACAGTGAAGCTTTTTGTAAGGATATGTTTATTTAACATTTATGGAAGGAGTCTCCAGTGTCAGCAATTAAGCTGATATAGCTGTTTTAACATAAGTCATAACAGGAACTTGTTTTGAAGATGGTCCACAACATTCATAAAACTAAAAAGGTTAAAATGTCTGATGTGGCATTCATTAATTAAAACATGCGACCTTTGGCAAATTGCTGTGGTATAAAAGGAATAAAACACTTTGGGATGTGCTGTTATAGGAAAATAATCAAATTAATCAAACAGCATAGCCTGTTGTTTTTTTATTTCCTTACTTATCTGCCTTGTAATTTTGTTTAAGAAATATAAGTGAACAAACTTGTACTATATTCTCATAACTAATGAAATCAAATGGACCCCAGTATTTTTGATACTGGATTGTTGCTATCTGTCACTGACACCATCTGAGATTCTAGCTGAACTTTTGCCACTGGATAATCGTTATTCAACCTCTATAAAAGATCTGTCACTATGTTATAATTATTTATTTTTAAACAGTAGAATTATGTAAGATTTTTTACTAACTTGCATTTCTCACCTGTCATGCCCAGCAGTATAGTCACCACCACCTTCCCTGCTGTAGTGATGAGATTACCAATGATATCTTTCACTTTAGACGCCACTCCCGCAACTATGCGCAGGACCTTCATCTTAGCGCTCTCCTTCACCTCCTCCTCCTCTTCTTCTTCTTCTTCATCCTCTACCAGACCCTCGTCTTCCTCTTCCTCTTCCGCTTCATCTTCGGCGTCAAAGTCCTCGTCGTACAACATCTCATCCCCTTCTTCATCATCAGGGATTGTCTTCTCATCATTCTCCTCACTCTCCTCCTGTGCGAGGAGACAAAGAAATGACCAAATGTCATACCACCATAACACCATAAATCAGATACGATTGTTATTTTGATACGACAAAAATTCATGATACTGGAAGAAGATATATGTATTACAATATATAGGTTTGGTAACCAAGTTAATAAATTCTAACTATAAATAAAATACAAAAAAATTATTTAACAATTTTAAAAAGCCAATAAGAAATTTTAACATCAAACCATAAATATTATATCAGGAAAGGGTACTGTAATCTTATTTTCATGAATATGAGCAAAAATGAATATATAACAATACTAGCTATATGATATGTTGACTCTGTGTAGTTTTATCTTGCCAAAATACTTCATAAAACAAAATTGGAATGGAATGAACTTCCAACCTCAATCCAGACAGCAGAATCTGTCACTGTCTTCAAAAAACAGCTAAAGACTTACCTCTTCTGTGAACACTTAACCAACCATTAAGCACCTGCTAAATGAATAAATGTAAATATAAACGTAAAATGTAAAATTATTTAGTGCAATTTTTTCCCCGGAGCACACTAGTTTCTGAACAGGGGATGTGTGTGACTTAAACAAAGCTGCTGTAGATTAGATAACTCAGAATCTCTCAGCAACAACACACAATAAACCAAACAAGCTTTTAACTGCTCCACGTGTGGCCTGGAGCACAGGAACCAGCACCCTGTTAATGGCAGCGCAGCACACTGGATCTGCCCTCCGAGGCCTTTTACGTACCATGTGCTAACACTTATTGAATAAACATTACAGCGGTGCTTTCCTGGCTACTTTCCTGGATTAACCTTAGTGTTGTACATAACTGCAACGTCAAGGGCAATCCACTATTTATCAGCAAGATTTTAACATTCTACATAATTTCACAGACTTTCAACTCATCAGCTAATTAACAAAGGCTTCATGAGTTAAAAGAGGGAAACACTCTGAAACAATAAATGTCTGGATCAAATGTTTTTTTTTAATTATTTTAAGCAGTTTTTCTTTAAAATTAACTTGTTTCCTCAAACAGTAGTAGTTTTCAATTAAAAGCCTTAGGAGAAGCAGTGAGGGGCTCGGCCAATTTGGGAACTTTAAGGTCGTTTTTCCGGACTCTGGGCCGCTCGAGCCCCAAGTTCCATACAAAGTGAGAACGCTGTTTTCTTTCCTGCTTGATTATTTGAACCACAAGAAAATAATAAAAAGCAGCAAACCCAATGCCTATCACTTTGCAAACATGAGTGCACATAAGTATGAGTTTGCGCGGCTGAGCCACAGTTCAGAAGTATTTTTTTCTATGTGAATCCAAAGCTGCAAAGAAGCCCAGAATTGCGGACTCGAGTTTTTGGACCAAGTGTGAAAATGCCCTAAGTAAAGCCTCCTGGGGGAAGCTCCTTGATAAATAATGTTACTTTCATATTGTTAATGCACTTATCACTATTTATATAATTTTAATAACTCTATGAGCAGGTGTGTCCAAACATTTGACTGGTAGTGTGATCTACTCGGCATCCATTCCCAATAAATTAAGTTCTGGCCACATTAAGGGAAAGTGGAGACACATTTTCCTTTATATCTCAGATTTTATGCCATATCCTCTAACTCTGTAGCAAAATAAAGGGTTATGAGAATAAGTAGAGGAAAAACACATAAAACACCAGCACTGCTGGTAAAGATGCTGTTTATAGAAATCTGATTATGGCTTTTCAGCAACTAATAAATATTTATGCAGTCCTTAGTTCTGCAATGTGTTTCACATGCCACTTCAAGCAGTAATATATTTAAAGACAGCTCAAATTCAAACACAGTTAGGTCCTTCATCAACCATAACCTATATATAATTCCCTCTGAAAGTATTGGAACAGAAAGGCCAGTTCTGTTGTTTTTGCTATACATTGATGACATCTGGTTTGGGATTAAAAGATGAATATGAGATGATAGATCAGAATTTCAGCTTTCATTTCCTCATATTCACATCTAGATGTGTTAAACAACTTAAAACATCATTGTCTTGCTGTATGATGAAGTTCCTCCCAATTAGATTGGATGTATTTCTCTGTAAATTGGAAGACAATTTGTTTCTATAGACTGCTGGTACAATCATGAGTTACATCATCAATAAAGATTAGTGAGCCTGTTCCAGAAGCAGCCATGTAAGCCCAAGCTGTGACACTACCTCCACCATGCTTTACTGACTATCTTCACAGCTCTCACAATGTTTCTGTCATCAGTTGTTGTTGTTTTCTTTAGCCAACCTGTTCCATGTCTGGTTGTTAGTAAACCAGTGGTTTCTTTCTTTTTCAGGACATTCCACATGGCTTGTACTGGTTATGCCCAATGTTTGTGCAGTTTTCTCAGCTTCAAAATGGCTTGCTTTTCTCCCATAGACAGCTCTCTGGTCTTCATGTTGGTTTAAACTTTTTAACAACAAATGCAGTCTTCACAGGTGAAACCTATGGCTCAAACCAAGAGCAGACATTCAGAGCTATTAATTCTTTAAACAATCAATTTAGCAGGGCACACCTGGGCAGCAAGAAACACTGCCCAGGTGTCATCAGTCACATGTTCCAATATTTTTGATCACTTGAAGAAAAAAAAAGGGTGGGTTCAAACAAAAGGTGCCATGTTTTAAGCTGTTTAACCCATCTAGATGTAAATATGAGGAGATAAAAGCTGATAGTCTGATCTGTCGTCTCATACATCTTTTGATCTCAAACCCAAATGTCTTCACTGTATAGTAAAAACAATAGAATTGGCCTTGCAGTTCCAATACTTTCAGAGGGGACTGTATTGAAAACATTATTTTAGCAATTATTCACTGGTCTGTAATTGTGTCTGTGATGTAGACATTTTAATACATAAGTTGTTTTTTTTTTTTGCTTCCACACTTCCCTCTGGACCATGTAGTGAAAGATCTCAAATTTATTGTAATATGCCTATTGAATAAGCTTGACAAAGAATGCATGTGCAAACATAACTATCAGCCCATTTAAAGCACATCTTTAATAGGGCATTTTTGCAGATGGTGAATTTCAGGTGGTTAAGGCTCTGGGCTATTGTTGGAAGTTCAAATTCTAGCACTGCCAAGCTGTCACTGTCGGTCCCTAGAACAAGACTCTTAACCTTTATCTGCTCAGCTCAACTGTAAGTCACCTTCAATGAAAGTGTCTGCCAAATGTAAATGTAAAATGAACAGCCTTGTTTGTACTAGGATGAGGATATGTGTTTGATGGAAACTATAAAGCACTGAAACACTACTTATATCTACTAACACTAATTTTATCTACTAAACTCTGTATGTATATTATGTATTTATATCTTCTGCTGTATGTGTGTGATGAGGCAAACAGAGAAAGAGAAAACGACAGAATGATGCTAAATGTATGCTGTAACAGTTCATGTCAATCTCACCTGTTCTTCTGCATCAAACTCCTGGTTGTACTGTGCCATTTCCTCCACTGGTCTCTTCATCTCCAGACTCCGACACAGCAGCCAGGTGCCCAGGCCTGTCATGAACATGCCGATGTCTGGCAGAAACACCCGGATGCCATTTCCTACATCTGCCCCTATAACACTAATCGGAGAGGAGACTGGAAATCAGTCTATGAGCTTCATATTCAGAAGCTCTGATTAGGTCATCACGATCGATGAGATTCTTACTATACATCATCCCGATATCTAAATTAGAGTTCCAGTACAAACAAAACATTTCTCGAATATCAATACATTATTGGGAATTCACAGATTATGTGTTCTAAAGATACAAATATACATATAACTGTATTTTTTTAAGGAAAGCTTGCCAGGCTCATAGTGCTAAAGGTGTGTATCGAGATAGGATCCCATGCAAGTGGGAGGTTTTCACTTTCAAGTTTTTACTTGAGCAAGCAGTCAGATATAAACAAAAACCACCTACGAGTGCATTTACAGCATTCGTTCATTCATCCTTAGTAACTGCCTGGTCAGGGTTCTGGTGGTTTAAATTAGGTTACTGGTTTGTTAACATTTTTTCAAAATAGAATCAACTAAATTCATTAGAAAATATAAGCACACATCTGTAGTTGAGACCAGTTATTAACTTGAGCGATGTAGCTAAGGTTGAGGAACTGTCAGAGCCAGAATTCACAGACTGTGCTAACAGTGCTGCAATTTCTACCTCTGTTTTTTTTCTAGTTCTTTCCAGTGCTTCCGGCGGTGTAGAGGTAGGCTATATTTTTTTTTTTAATTTATTTTTAAAAAACGTCTCATTTAGGATACTCTCACTTCAGGTTTAATTCGAATACAGATACAGATAGGAATATTTGGGGCATTAAACAGATACAGATAGTGGTATTGTGTTAAACCCCTACTATGCATATAGAGCAAAATGGTCAAATTGATGATGAACTCAAAGTTATAATAACGTCATATCATGAATTTACACTAGTGGTTTAAATAGTCTTTAAAAAACATTTTCAGCTTTATACTTAAATAATCTGATAAAGTGCAGTGATAATAAAGAAGTTCTAGCATTTTATAGGAATGATACCCCACATATAAACTTCTTATTGGTGTTCGTTTACCAATAACAACCCCACAACAATACCACGTGTAGCCGTGGAGGTCCTGTGAACAAACACCATCTGTGATAATGGAAAGATGGGAAGTTTATTGGAATGCAGGTTTTTTTCCCCCGGCAGCATTTTCCAGCTACAGCTTCTTGCACATCTGCGGTGTGCTACAATACTTGGATTTTATATGCCTCTCCACCCAGTTCTATAAAATCAGCATTTCCCCATATTAAAAAGATATAAATATTTCTCATTAGAAGCACAACAGGCTTCTCTAAAACAGCCACAGTGGAAATAAGGCTTTTTTTTCCCCCTCAAAAGTGTTATTCTATTTAGGAACGATTTATTCAGAACAGTTTCTTTCACAGTCCTATAAAAGCCTCTATTGAACTTTTCTATAAGGAGCAACGTGTCTAGGTCTGCATAGCCAGAACTAGAACTTAAAGCCCACAAAGAAAGACATCTGTGATTTCACTCTTGTAGAATAAGTAAATAAGAATGGTTATAACATTAATGTATGCTGTATGTCTAAATTAGAAAATAGAATATTATTCAAGGTAGGTTTACTAGCTGGTTAAACATAATCAACAGTTTTAATCAACAACTTTAAAAATCCTTGTTTACTACAAAACATTTCTGCACCCTGCAATTTATCTGCTAATTATATAAGCATATTTATGTCTCTGAATGCCAGACTCTGCTTCAGATCAAAGTGTTTACAATAATAAACAGTTCTTGCTACTCACAAAAAGCATGCAATTATTCCTGCATTGTGGAAAGTGTGAAGCCCAAAAGGCTGCATTTCCAGACTGTGTTCACCTCATAAAAGTTGAGAGTTGCAGTAACAGCTAATCAACGCCTGCTAAGTGAATTCCAGTCTAATTAGAGCCGACTGATGTTTCCAATTAGCTCAGGTTTACCCTTTAAAAAAAAACAATGAAACAAAATCTGAGTGGAGGGAAAATGTCTCTACTGTGCTAATGAACACGGTCATGTTTCCATTTCATCTGTGAAGATTTAGTGGCCTTTAGAAAGTCCCTTTAAACTGGATGCTCCAACACTTCTAGATTAAAAAAAAAATGACCTAATGGCGGTTTCTATCTTTTCTGGTCCAAATCGGCCACTTTAGTCTCATCTCTCCCTGGCTGCCGACTCTAAGTCAATTTGGCGGCTCTGTTTCCTCCCTCTCGCATGCCTCCGTGCCAGGTTTAAGAGGAGAGAGACATCACCGTCCCGTAATGTCATGGCTAAATGCCTTCGTTGGAGTAACAGGTCAATTAGGGGCATAAACAGTTTAGAGTTCAGCTTCCTGCCACTTTCAGCAGCTCCACTCTTAGCAAAATAAATCCACAGACACGTGGTCCGCACTTATGAGAAACCACGGCTAATTGTATCAGGGTCTTATGAGTGCCTCTGCATGTCAGATTTGGCTCTGAAAAATGTGGGCTTTCAAAAGCAGGTCAGGTGTAAGTGGGTTTCGCGCTCAGGTGGAGCTGTATGGAGAGATGGGCAGACTGCCTGACACGCGCGTAAGTGGGCTGTAATGCTGTTTGTCTCTGTTTGTTTCCTGCTAACAGCAGGATGATGCTTACACAGGCAAGCAACTCAATAATTTAAAAATATCACAAAGGTCTTTCTCGCTCCTAGACTTCAAACAACCAAGGGTGAGTCAATAATTTTCCACCACTTACGTTGATTAGTAGCACAGCATGCACTGTGAGTGTTATCTGTTCCAAAGACACTTGGTGCTAAACCTGATTTTACACAACCATTACTCATTTTTACAGTGTTACTATAAAACCTGTTTACTCACAGCACTGCAAGACACTAGATTCAGTGAAGAATATTTCTAACTGTAAATTCTGACAACAGCTTCCCAAGTTATGCAGTAACTGGGGTTATGCAGTATTTGCACTGAGAGCTGATTCAGACATATATAATATTCTGAACTATATATATATATATATATATATATATATATATATATATATATATATATATATATATATATATATACAGCAAGCTCACCATCACAGAACTCCCACTGTAACTTTTTCTTCATGTAGGGCTTGGTATTATGACGATGCTCTGAATCAATTTTATTAACTCTGAAATAACTCTAAAATAGTTCTGGAAATTCAGGACTGGCTATAAGGAATTTGTTAGTGAATTTAGTCATTTGAACCTGAAATTAATGTTAATGGGGCTGTGGTTACGCAGAGGTTAAGGCTCTGGGTTACTGATCAGAAGGTTGGAGGTTCAAGCCCCAGCACTACCAACCTGCCACTGTTGGGCCACCTTGAGCAAGGCCCTTAACCTTCTCTGCTCTATGGGTGCTGCATCATGGCTGAAAATCCTAGCAGGCTTAGAGAAAAAAAACTGAATTTTACCACATAAACTAGAGAGCATATTGGCAGACAGGAAGTTCTTTTTTTTTTTTTTTTTTTAACTAACCACAGATTCCACAATCCTGCATTCTTGTTTTCTATTGGCACACGAGACAGGTTTGCAAATTCACAGGTCAAAGTTCACCTAGATAAAGTCAGCACAATAAAAAACACTACCAGCACAAGTATTTTTCATGCCCCATATCATTTCCCCATCAATCATTGCCCTTTTTTCTCCAGTAAATTTTAACTGTGTTTGGTCTGACCAGTACATTAGCTTGTAAAGCAGAAAAGTGTGGTCACCTGTATCGCCGTAGCAAGGAGTAGACCATAGATGTTGGCTCTAGTGGTCGACTGATCAAACGGCCTGGCAAATTAATTAGATTGATATCAAGCATTTTTAGGTAATCTGCCCTGACAGCAATCAGCAACGGCTCAAGCTCCCCCTTTTGTCAGCCCCAGCAATCGCATATTGTTTCCAACTCAATCAAATGGCTCAGAGAAAGCACTGGCATTGAGTTCCCAGAGGACAAATGGTAAATCTCAGATCAAAGCTATCAAAGAGTTAATTAATTTAATTTAATTTAGGTTAAATGGTCTACCTGCTATTTATAAGATAAGCAGTGTTTACATTAGCCTCTGTATAATTTGTTTGACTCATGTCATTTAGTGAGAAAACATGATTCTAAGATAAGAAAAGATAAGATAACACACAATACAAACACACACACACACACACACACACACAAAAACATAATATTTTGCAGACTGCATACCAGACACCTGCAGAACACATATTGCAGACTCACTGTAGATTAGGGCTGAACAATACAGCACCCACATCACACGTTCTGCATGTGTATTTGTTTCATAGGAGACAAAAACTAGCAATTTTCATAACTAATCTTGAAGAGAAAATATTTACTCCATGTAAAAATCTAAAATTTAACTGAATTTAATTCAATTTAATGAGTTTATTCCTACTGGTTTTGCACAAATTGTGCACATGCCCTTCACATGGGCTCACATCTGCATGCACTCTGAATGGCCGACCATAATCATTCAATTCAGGCTGAGTGATTACCTCACAAAACTGCTTGTGCCTTCGCTGCAAGTCTTGTCCTTCTTGTTAATTATTTGAAATATTAAAATATAAAATATATTTCAAATAAGAAGGAAGCTACTGAAAAAGCTGTTTCGACATTTGATTTTACTGTGACCTTGACCCTGATTAAGTCAATTCCAAAGTGTAATCAATTCATCTATTGATTACAGTGATAATTCCATTCAAATCCCACAAACATTTAATCACTCGCTCTTGAGATATCGTGCTAGCAAGAATCTCGGATGGACGGACGAACCGAAAACATAATGCTTCCAACACTTATTGGCCTCTCATAACACATATTGGCATAAAAAGTGTTGCTGGTGCATGAGGTATGTTTAGTGCAGTACAAATGTTCAAAGCTTAAGCAAATGTAATGTGCTATTATATTGTTCTATGGTTGAATAGGGGAAAAAAAACTAAATCATATCAGTATTGGTCACTGAAAACCCCATATAGGCCAACCACCTTTGCATATCTTAAAATACTTAAATACTGAAATATACCTTGGAATAGATTTAGGTCACAAAATGGACAACACATAAGCATGGACTCTCTCTCTTTCTCTCTCTCTCTCCCTCTCTCAATCTGTGAGTGTATGTGTGTGTGCACGTTTATACAAAATCCATAGAGTTAAAATAAAATGATGTATCTTACCTCTCAAATCCAATCTGTCGTATAGATTTCTCCCAACCTGAACCTGGTGGGGGGGAAAAAAATAGAGCTCTTTAGACTCTGGTGCATTTCCACTGCATTTTCTTCATGGCCTGATTATACAAAGTTCCAAAGGATATTTCTATAATTGTTGCATCAACCAATTTACAATAATTATCTCACATTTAGCTTTTCATATACACTCACCGTCCACTTTATTGGGAACACCTTTTTCGCCTCCTCATTTATGTAGTTATCCAATCATTCAATCATGTGGCAGCAACGCAATGATTAAAATCATGCAGATACAGGTCAAGAGCTTCAGCTAATGTTCACATCAAACATCAGAATGGGGGAAAAGTGTGATCTCTGTGACTTTAACCGTGGCATGGTTTTTTGTACCAGATGGGCTGGTTTGAGTATTTCAGAAATTGCTGATCTCCTGTGATTTCCGCACATAACAGTCTCTAGACGTTACACAGAATGGTGCGAAAAAACAAAAACATTCAGTGAGTGACAGTTCTGTGGGTGGAAATGCCTTGTTGATAAGAGAGGTCAGAGGAAAATGGCCAGATTGGTTTGCAAGGAAGGATATAGTAACTCATATAATCACTCTTTACAACTGTGATGGGCAGAATAGCATATCAGCATGCACAAAACATTGAACTTTGAGGTGGATGGGCTACAACAGCAAAAGGTCACATTGGGTTCCACTCCTGTCAGCCAAGAACAGGAATCTGAGGCTATTATGGACACAGGCTCACCCAAACAGGACAGTTGAAGATTAGAAAAATAAATCACCTGGTTTACAGTGCTGTAAATCGTGCTGTATCCAAGACCTATCAAACATCTGAAAAACTAATTGCCCCCTTAAACTTAAAATCTGGTTGTGCCACATTCAGCAGCAATAACTGCAACCAAACACTTCCGATAACTGGAGATCAGTCTCTCACAGCACTGTGGTGGAATTTTGGCCCACTCTTCTTTGCTGAACATGATCATTGTCTTGAGTTTCAACTTACAGACTGAAGACCTGACATTCTCCTTTAGGATTTTCTGGTAGAGAGCAGAATTCATGTTTTCCTCAATTACTACAAGTTTCCCAGGCCCTGAAGCAGCAAAGCATCTCCACGCCATCACAGTACCACCACCATGCTTGACTGTAGGTATGATGTTTTTTGTGGAATTCTGTGTTTGGTTTATGCCAGATGTAATGGGACACCTGTCTTCCAAACAGTTCCACTTTCAACTCATCAGTCCACAGAACATTCTCCCAAAAGGTCTGAGGATCATCAAGGTGTGTTTTGGCAAAATTCAGACAAGCCTTAATGTTCTTCTGGGTTAGCAGTGGTCTTTACTCAGGTAGAAAGGAAGAAGGTGACTGAAATACATCAGGAGCTCTGGGACTCCAAAGGACCACAGTGAGAACCATTATCTCCAAATAGAAAAACTCGGCACAGTAGTGAACCTTCCCAGAAGTGGCCGACCTTCCAAAATTCCTTCAAGAGCACAGCAACACCATCCAGAAAGTCACAGTCTGGCCATTGTCCTCTGATCTCTCTCATCGACAAGGTGTTTCAGCCTGCAGACTCTCAATACACAGGATGTTTTTTTGTTTTTCTGTGTAAACTCTGGAAACTGATGTGTGTGAAAATCACACATCAGCAGTTTCTGAAATACTCAAACCAGCCCATCTGTTACCAACAACTGTGCCATGATTAAAGTCACAGAGATCACACTTTTTCTCCCATTCTGATGTTTGATGTGAACATTAACTGAAGCTTTTGAGCTGTATCTGCATGATTTTCTGCATTGCACCACGATTGGCTGATTGGATAACTGCATAAATGAGCAGATGAACAGGTGTTCCTTAAAGTGGACGGTGAGTGTAATCAATATACTTTCAACAAGTGAACAAATGAACAGGAAATGATACCCAGGTAGACACAGTAAGTGGTAACTGAAAGACTGCCTAACAAAGTTCATGATCATCATTTCCAGTATTTCCCTGATGGCTGAGAGGTGCAAGCAGTTGAAGTGTGCAACACTTTCGATATGACTGAAGTCAATCAATATGTCTGACGGTTTGTTAGTAAATTAGCTGCTCAATTAGGGGTCAGATTGCCTTTTGAGGCTATTACAGACACAGTTACTATTCCAGCCTCTGAGCCATCATTGTGGTCTGAACCTCCCTGTGTCAGTTACATGCTGTCAGCTTTATTTAATGTCACAGAATCCCAATTGATGCTCTATAAAAGCTTATGTGATAAGCTCAAACCCCAGACTAAACTATATTTAAGTACTGCATGTAGGTAGCTGCTGTAATGCATTTTAGATCACTTTAACTAATTTGTCTTTATATCATAATAGCTATAGATATAAATGGATATAAAGAACCAATCAGAAAGCTTCTCTGTATTTCTGCCCATCAATTATTTTGTGTGCACAGACAGACAAGGATAGGGTATAAATGAACTGGATAAGAAGATTGAGTATGAGATTACAGGATTAAAGCAAAGTTAATGGCTTGTCACATGACAGAGAGAAACCATCAAATGAGATGCGAGTATAGCACCCAGCTAATAAATTATACAAATTTAATTAGGAGAGTTTTACCTAAGAACTGCTGATGTAATCATAAATTTACTCATTCACAAAATACTCATACTAAACATCAGTTCAACACACTTGAATACACAAACAATAGAATTGTCTTTACTCTTCTACATCTGTATACTGTAATGAATTATAATCTATACGTCTATAATCTACTATTAGATGTCACCCAGAAGACGATGTTTTGTTGATGTCTTCTGTCATGCTATTCAGAGAGTAGTCTGGTTCCTCATGTTTTCTCGGGGAGTATTTCCTTGCCACTGTCATCTCTGGCTTGCTCATTAGGGATCTAAATCTACATACAGATTTCTATAAAGCTGCTTTGTGACCAAATCTAATGAAAAAAGAACTATACAAATAAAATTTAATTGAATGAATCACTATAGGCCATGCTTAGTTACTTTATCAGGTGAGGAAATGAAGAAATTTCATCAGGTCTTGCATGGCATTATGACACTGTGCTGTGCACACACTTGTCTTAGTAAAAAGGGGTTTAGGAGAGCGATATGAATAAAGGGGCTTGGATTTAAAGTACTGAATAAAAAAATAAAAAAAAACTCTTCCATTTCATTTAACATGCATCCCTCTGTGTTGTGTGTCTATGAATGTAGCTATATTGAGCTGTAAAATTGGCACTGAAGAGTGTCCCTAAGTAGAAAATGCCTACTCTCGGAATAGCATTACAGAGGCCATTAACAAAACATTTTTGGCATTCAAACAATCAAACAACACAAAACAGCCTCCACTCCAAACAGCTGGATAGGTATCGAGCATATCGCCTTTTCCGCAGCAAACTGCAGTGATGAAATCCCACCCCTCCAACACTACCCGGTTTCCCAAAACCTTCCTAGCATCAATACTGGAAGACAGTGATACTCGTTCTACCATTTCATCATCTACGATTTTAATTTGTTGTCATTTTAAAATCGGTCTCAATGAGTAGTAGAGTGATACTGTGATGACAATTATCATGTGTTGAAGTTTCAAAATTTATAATTTATTTCAAGGCATCTCCATATACTAAATAATATATAGGAAATTACATTTATAAAGAGCATTATGGATGTTCTTGCTGTTAGGTTTAGATGGTCTGCATAATATCCAGTCACTTGTTTTTGGTGGACTTTCCTACACAAAGTCGTATTTGTGCCATATTTTTTTCATTTGTTAAAGGTTTTACATGGTTTTTAAGGGATTTAATGGTGCTCCGTGGGATGTTTTATTTAAGTTTTGTTTTATAACCAAACCCTGACTAACACTTTTCCAGAACTTTATCCTGGGCTTATTTTGAAAATCCACTTTAGATATTTTGATACCTCCTCCATCATTATTATGCTGTTTGACGAGGTATGTTCTTTAACAAACTCTGGGGTCTTCCTGGTACAAGTATATTTATATTGAGATCATGTGACACTAACTGTACGCAGGTCAAATAATTATGTGATATCAGATGGCAACTGGTTGCACCAGAGCTAATTTAGCTGAATATTCATGTAATCTTTTATGTTCATTATTGTAAAAACAGATACAGATATTTGGAGCACTAAACAGATACAGATAGTGGCATTGCGTTACACCCCTAATGCCTAGACTGCATATAGTCAAGCGCTTCTAAACGGTCAGCAGTGTTAAAATGCACACAGAGCACAGGAATCCCATTTTGCTGCAGGCTTAAAACTAACAGGAATTTTTATCAACAATTTACAAGACCACGAAGGTCTAAAAGGTCATACATTTATTAGACCTATTAGGGGTCACATATTTCTGCATGAAGCCTTTAGTGAGGCTATGGGGGAAAAGGTTGCTCCATTCTCTTTCCTAAAAGATATTATATATGGACTTTAATGGTTCTGTCAAACCCCAACTGCCCTTTCTCGATCAGATACTCTGCCCTGCGTGCTCGCTCTACAGCACAATGTGTCTTTTTGACTAGCAGTAACTTGTGCCTGTAAAGAAGTGGTCAGCACAAAAATGACAGTGGTCAGCACAATGCACTCAAGCCTGAGATGGATCAGGAGCCACAGCAGGCTGAGAAAGATATTATTAATCACACACTATATTTATATACACCGATCAGCCATAACATTGAAACCACCTGCCTAATATTGTGTTGGTCCCCCTTGTGCCGCCAAAACAGCTCTGACCCATCGAAGTATGGACTCCACAAGACCTCTGAAGGTGTGCTGTGGTATCTGGCACCAATATCTGAAGATCCTTTAAGTCTTGTAAGCTGCGAGGTGGGGCCTCCATGGATCAGACTTGTTTGTCCAGCACATCTCACAGATGCTTGATCAAAATGACATCTGGGGAATTTGGAGGCCAAATCAACACCTTGAACTCTTTGTAATTTTCCTCAAACCATTCCTGAACAATTTTTGCAGGGTGGCAAGGCGCATTATCCTGCTGAAAGAGGTCAGTGCCATTAGGGAATACCATTGCCGGGTCTGTTTAGGTACAGTAGGTGGTATATGTCAAAGTAACATCCACATGAATGCCAGGACCCAAGGTTTCCCAGCAAAACGTTGCCCAGGGCATCACACTTCCTCAGATGGCTTGCCTTCCCATCCTGATGTGATCCCTTCCCTTAGGTAAGTGACACAAACGCACCCGGCCATCCACATGTGTAAAAGAAAATGTGACTCATCAGACCAGGCCACCTTCTTCCATTGCTCCATGGTTCAGTTCTGATGCTCACGTGCCCATTGTAGGTGCTTTCAGTGGTGGACAGGGGTCAGCATGGGCACTCTGACAGGTCTGCGGCTACACAGCCCCATACGCAGCAAACTGAGATGCACTGTGTGTTCTGACACCTTTCTATCATAGCCAGCAGTTTGTGCTACAGTAGCTCTTCTGTGGGATCGAACCAGACAGGCTAGCCTTCACTCCCCACACACATCAATGAGCCTTGGGAGCCCATGACCCTGTCACTGGTTATCCTTCCTTGGACCACTTTTGGTAGGTACTGACCACTGTATACCGGGAACACCCCAAAAGACCTGCCGTTTTGGAAATACTCTGACCCAGGCATCTAGCCATCTCAATTTGGCTCTTGTCAAAGTTACCCAGATCCTTGCGCTTGCCCATTTTTCCTGCACTTCAAGAACTGACTGTTCACTTGCTGCCTAATATATCCCACTTGACAGGTGTTGTTGTAACAAGATAACCAATGTTATTCACCTCACCTGTCAATGGTTTTAATGTTATGGCTGATCATTATATATATATATATATATATATATATATATATATATATATATATATATATATATATATATATTCAGGCACATGCAAGGAAATGCTGTAGAGCGAAGATGCCTTTAAAATAATTAAATTAAATGTTTCTACATTAAAAAAAATAATATCGTAAAGAGCAGTAAACAGTAGTAAATGAAACAAAGTCAATATTTGGTGAGACAAAAAAATAAAAATAAAAATAGTAGTCTCAATTTGTGCAGTTTTTTTGTCATGAAAATATTTGTGTTAAACTGGAAAAGAATGCCAAACAGAAGTGTGTGTGTGTGTGTGTGTGTGTGTGTGTGTGTGTGTTACAAAGTGGTACTGTCTGTAAAGTCTGCAAAAAAAAATTTCTCAAGTAACACCTCTGTCATGGTTTTGCAAATGTTTCCTGGTTAATGCCTTAATGGCTTAGTTGGCACTGCAAGGACAGAAATGTGAAAGAATGGGTGTCATGTTATCAGAGCATCACATGCACACACACACACACACACACACACACACACACACACACACACACACACATACACACACAGCCCACAGATTGTGAACCGATGTTCCTGAAACCATTTAAACAAATACCAGCACCTTAATTAACCCCTTATATGTGTTCTTTCAAATACAATGCTACTCCACATTAATATTATGTCAATGATACTTATTCTAATGATTGAAAAATAACGAATATCACACTGCATATTAAGTCACAAGGCCACAATAAAATTCTATGTTGATCATATTCATCAGCTGAGCTCTTTATTGATCAAGAAGCCATATGCAAATGCATTACTTTAAATACAAATTGAGAGATGAGTATGCTCTCCAGGCTCAGGAGTACTTCTGTCTAGACAAACTAGAGTTTATTAGTGTTTCATAAGCTTTTAAGGGTCAATTATCAGCTATAACTATATACTTCTCATAGTCTCCCTTCCTCCTTAAGTGAATATTATTTATTTCAATGAATAGATTTATTTTTTGCTTATGACTGTGTGAATATTAACTCTAGTTATATTACCTAGCATTGTGACAGTAAGTTTAAGATTTTAAATAATGCACTGTCTGTATGATGCACAATATGCATATTAGCATAGTGGATGCAGTAGAAAATTAAACATACAGCAGTTCACAAAGTTTGATTCCATTTCAACCATCAACTGGTTTCAACTAGACTGGACAGCTAATGAAGGACCTTTCTCTGTGCTACACTTCATATATATATATATATATATATATATATATATATATATATATATATATATATATATATATATATATATATATATATATATATATATATATATATATATATATATATTTCCAAAGAAACAGGATGTTTCTTTGTTTGTCAATGCAAAACACAATGACTGCTTCCATGTGCCATGCGTGCATATGTTTGCACGTTCAGATCTGAATTCATTCAATGCCCTGCCTAGCATTCAGGTACTCTATCTATTCTGCTGAACTTCCCTGAGGCTTCAGCTGCATTAAACAGCTGTGACAGCCTAATCTACCTCCTGTCATAACCTTTAAAAAGCAGAGTTATAGATAAGATCGGAAACGATTAGAAACTGCTGAATGCTCCTTAAAAAGGCATTGACCACAGCACCATTTTATTTGTGGAATAAATAAATCTACTTGACATAAATCTATCAGATAAAACACCTCAGCAACAATGCCCTCTCTGTATCTATGGATAATGTGCCTATATTCAAGAAAACTACAAATTGGTAAGTGTTAGGATTTCG
The DNA here is from genome assembly GCA_023630585.1 of Cranoglanis bouderius. Classification (NCBI taxonomy): domain Eukaryota; kingdom Metazoa; phylum Chordata; class Actinopteri; order Siluriformes; family Cranoglanididae; genus Cranoglanis; species Cranoglanis bouderius. The sequence goes on from CM042536.1 coordinate 30,046,321, forward strand.
CTTGATTACTTATGAATGAAGTCAAAAGAAATGTTACGTCCACTAAATCCTGCCCCTAACCCTAACCTTTCACCCAGCATGATTCATGCAAATTCTTGTCTCAAGATGTCTTGTGTTACGTTTGTATGAGCACTATAATAGTTTTATCCTAAATGGAAACATTTCTCACAATTTATTACATATTATACCATAGTATGGTTGGATTCTCGAATCTGAGTTACAGTAGTTCCAGCTGTAACATAAACAACAGTTATAGATTAATATAATGTATTACTAATACATTATTGCTTCTATAGTAACACCTCATACACAGGGATGCCACATAATCTAATCTAAATTAGATTCATTTAGAAAAGAAAATCTAGTAATAAACTAAAAAAAATATGTTGTTGTTTAATAAAATGTATAATTGGTGATATGGTGAAGGGTTTTCTGTAGGAGAAGTTTATTTAACATTTATGGAAAGAGTCTCCAGTATCAGTGCTTTGAAACAGTCACTGTGCTTTGCAAAGTTAACCCAGTATAGGAAAGGGTGATGGTGATGGGGAATTACATGTTTATTATAATATTAGAGATAACATGACCTAACTTCTCTCGGACGTTCCACAACATTAAATCTTAACTTTAAACCATTAAAATGTGCAACGTTTCTTTCATTAATAAACTAAATATTGTAATGCCAGATCGCTGTGGTATAAGCAAAATCACATGCAACATACTGCGTGGTTATACAAAAATAATGCACTTCAGGGAGGTAGCAGAACTCCGCTCTGCATTGTGCTGCATCACACCACCCTAGCGTGGATTATTTTGATATAACTGCATCTGTTTTGTGTTATTCCTTACATCATGCTTACATATAAGCTTATGCATAAACATATGGTGTTTTATTCCTCTTACCACAGTAATTTGATATATTTTGGTCCATGTGTACGTTTTTTACTACAGAAACAACAGTACAAGAGAATGAGTGCACTGATATAAAGTGTACTGTATATTACACTGACCAATTAGAATCAAAAGTTTAATGCCACTGTGATTTACAGTGCCCTCCACTAATATTGGCACCCTTGGTAAATATGAGCAAAGAAAGCTGTGAAAAATTGTCTTTATTGTTTAACCTTTTGATATTTTGTTTACAAAATTAGCAAAAATACTCTGCTCTCATGGATATCGAACAATTGCAAACAAAACACAGGTTTATAAAAACAAAAACTTTGTTAAATATATGTGTGCCACAATTATTGGCACCCGTTGTATTCATATGAGAAAAATATGTATATATTTTATATAATAAGTTTATTCCCACTGATATATTAATTTTTTTTAGTACACCCGGGTGACTAGGAACAGGAAATTGTTCAACCATGACTTCCTGTTCACTGGGGTATAAATATGAGGTAACACATTGGCCAAATTCCCTTAATCATTCATAACAGTGGGTAAGACCAAGGAATATAGCTGTGTTGTGCGGCAAAAGGTTGTTGAGCTTCACAAAATGGGAAGAGGCTATAAGAAAATAGCACAAACATTGAAAATTGTTCTTTAATAAATTCTTCATAGAAAAGACAACCAACATCTCTTACACATCAAAATGTTGTCAGGAACTGCAACAGCAGATGATGTTCACTCCAGGTTTGGAAGTAAACTGCTCTGACTAGTGCAGTTTAAATATTTTAGAAATTAATGTATCTCTCTTTCTATAAATCCTTTGAGTATGCCTGTGTGTTTTTGGGTCACGCTGAAAAATATGTTGGACTCACAGTTGAACCCGGGATCGATGTTGTTTCTGGCTAGCAGACTGTTGACAGTGATCTGGTAGATGATGTGGAACAAGAGGAAGGTCACACTGGTGAAACACAGTGACTTCAGCAAGCGCCCCGTGTGGCCTGTAGGAGACACAACCATAATAGCATCAAGGATTAACTGAAATAAAATCATATTGCACCCAAAAAAAAAAAAAAGCTTCAGGTACTGAATAACTGAGTCAGAGAAAAACACTGAATTAATGAATTGTGTCAATAACATTGCAATTCTGAAATTGTATTAGTGCCAAAGGACTTCAATAAGATTAATCAGATGAATAAAAACTCCTATTTGTGCAACAAGACAAACAGTGTACAAGTTTTGAAATTACCAGACAACCAGGTCATACAGCCTTCAGAATGGCTACATAACTCAGTACAGAACAATGTTTTTTGGATGAGTGTCCACACTATGGCTGAGCAGGAACCATAAAGAGAGTAGGATCAGGTCGATATGAGGAAATTATGGTTATAAATCATGATGGAATGCAACCTAATGTGGTTCAAATGAAAATATGGATGTTTGGTTTTTTTTCTTTTCTTTTTTTTTTTTAACAGATACAGCTGCCAAGCGTGTGGGCTTTTATAGTACACCTACGGCTATTCTGAAGCCTAATGATTGTTACCCTGTTATATCCACTGTGTACAGTATGTGTACATCCACCATTTTACACTGAATAAGCATCCCTTGTGGTCGTTCTAGAGCTTATAAGCCTAATCTATATGCTTATTTTTCTCTTAAAACATCTAAATGTGAACATTTAAATCAAGTGCTATTTACAGTCATGTGAAAAAAATAAGTACACCCCATGGAAATTGAATAAACTTGAATAAAACCACAAGGAAAATGATCTTTTTCAATCATTTATTCAACAGAAATATCAATAGATGTGATATTCTTCTATGGAAAAAGTAAGTACAACCTTGGCCTCAGAAGCTAGTATTGCCCCCTTTAGCAGAAATAACTTCTTGTAGGCGTTTTGCATAACTGTTCACCAAGCTTTCTGGAATTTTTGACCACTCTTCCATGCAATATTCTTTCAGTTGCAAGATGTATGAGGGTTTTCTTGCATGTACTGCACGTTTCAAATCCCCCCACAACATTTCAATGGGATTTTGACTAGACCATACCATAACCTTCCGTTTCTTCTTTTTGAGCCATTCTTTGGTGGATTTTCTAGTGTGCTTAGGATCATTATCCTGTTGAAAGGTTCACTTTCAGTTCAACTTCAACTTTCAGACAGATGGCCTCACATTATCTTCAAGCACTCTTTGATATGATGAAGAATTCATAGTTGAATCAATGAATGCAAGCTGTCCAGTCCCTGAGGCAGCAAAGCAACCCCAAACCATAACATTTCCACCACCGTGCTTCACAGTTGGTATGGGGTGCTTCTCCTGAAAAGCTTGAAAAGCTGTGTTCAGTCTGTGCCAAACATGTCTGCTGTTACTGTGGCCAAACAACTCTATCTTTGCCTATATGCTCATTTGCAAACTGTAGTCTTGCAAGGGCTTTTTCCTGGCAGGCCTCTCATTTAGGTCAAATTTGTGCAATCTCTTTCTGATTGTAGAAGCATGCACTTTGACATCAACAGTTGCAAGACTTACTAGCAGATCCTGTGATGACATTTTGGGGTTCTTGGAGACTTCTTTTTGCATCAGACGGTCTGCTCTTGGGCTGAATTTGCTGGGATGGCCAGTCCTGGACAATCGTTTGAAATCTGCGCCATTTGTAGATTCTTTTCCTTACAGTGGAATGATGTATTTCAAATAATTTGGAGATCTTTTTAGATTAGAAGCAGGTTCTAATCACTGGTACCCAATCTTGAACACTTGATTCTAATTTTATGGATTTGAAGGTGTGATAAATGTAGGGGTGTACTTACTTTTTCCATGTGACTGATTTTTTTTTGCTAATTTTATGTCATTTGATAGTGTATCACCTTTATTTATAGGCACTGTTTCAAAAGGGTCAAATGTTTTTGTTCAAATATGTAAAAAAACAAAACAAAACAAAAAAACACAACAATTTCCATGGGGTGTACTTGTTTTTTTACATGACTGTATGTTTATTAATTTAGCAAGACATTTATACTCAAGACGACTTACAAGTATGGACAAATGAGCAGGTGATGGTTAATGTGTATGGGTTTTGAACTCATAACCTTAAGGTCACAAGCACAGAACCTTACAGCTGAGCTAAAACTGCAAAACACTTCAATTTCTCGCACTGCTAAATATAAATCGCCAATGTACGCATCAGAGTTAAAAATACAAAAACCAATACATATCTGATAAAGACATTTTCTCTATGTAACCTACTATCGCATAAAACCTCACACTGGCAGCAATAATCAATGAGATGGAAATATATAAGTTTACCATTCATCAATCGAATGTAGAGAGGTTTACATACAGTCATGTGAAAAAATAAGTACACCCCATGGAAATTGTTGGCTTTTTTGACATATCTGGACATTTTGATCCTCTTTAAAACAGTGTCTATTAATAAAGGTGATACACTCTATCAAGTGACACATAAAATTGACAATTTGTAGTAATTTTCACAATTTAAATGAACAAAAAACAGATCAGTAACATGCTCAGGGACAGCTTGCATTCATTGATCCAACTATGAATTCTGCATCATATCAAAGAGTGCTTGAAGATAATGTGAGACCATCTGTCTGAAAGTTGAAGTTGAACTGAAAGTGAACCTTTCAACAGGATAATGATCCTAAGCACACTAGCAAAACCGGCAAGGAATGGCTCAAAAAGAAGAAATGGAGGGTTATGGTATGGCCTAGTCAAAGCCCAGATTTGAATCCTATTGAAATTTTGTGGGGGGGATTTGAAACGTGCAGTACATGCAAGAAAACCCTCATACAGCTTGCACCTGAAAGAATATTGCATGGAAGAGTGGTCAAAAAGTCCAGAAAGCCTGGTGGACAATTATGCAAAATGCCTACAAGAAGTTATTTCTGCTAAAGGGGGTAATGCTAGCTTCTGTGGCCAAGGGTGTACATACTTTTTCCACAGAAGAATATCACCTCTATTGATATTTCTGTTGAATAAATGATTGAAAAAGCTCATTTTCCTTGTGGTTTTATTCAAGTATATCAACTTCATTAATAGGCACTGTTTCAAAGATAATCAAATGTTTGCTTGTCCAAATATGTCAAAAAAGCCAACAATTTCCATGGGGTGTACTTGTTTTTTTTTCACATGACTGTATTGAATATTCACCAGATTCACTTGTTTATGTGGACCACAGCCTTGCAGCCTCTCTGACCAGCGTATCAGTTTCAGGCCTTGTTCATGCTCGTCCTCACTAATAAAACCAAGAGCACTAAACAATTTACTCATTTCCCCTCCAGTTCGCCTCTGGCAGTCAGAGAGGATGAAGAATGCTTGTTAATATTAAGCTGCTGGAAGAGAGAGAGAGAGAGAGAGAGAGAGAGAGAGAGAGAGAGAGAGAGAGAGAAGCCTGCAGCAGTTCAAACTCTCTGCTAAAACTCTCAACCACATCATAATGCTCCATATTTCGTCCTGATAAAACAAAGGCACAGGTGATTAGGGAAATATCAAAACTTGGCCATGTTTTTAGTGTTGAAAATGTAGATTTCTGGACTGTTTTATGCCTGCTAATTCATTACATTTAGATTTAGATGTAGATTTACTTAACAATGCATGCTGGGGGGTGGGGGTTGGGGTGTGTGTGTGTGTGTGTGATGTGGCACGGAGCACAAGTGAAGTGACCAATCTGACCAATCAGAATCGAGGATTCTGTGGAATTAAAAAAAAAGAATAACATGCAATAAGTACCATTTTGAGCTTAAACATACGGGGACATTGTATAATTTTATTTAAACATGTGTTTCTTTCCAAACACAATAAGATGTGGGTCCATTCCTCTATACAGAAAAATTTAAGCATTTTTGAAAAGGTGCCAATTCAATAATACAAGAGAGATATATCAAAATATATAAGTATCAATTGGCTTATTAAACAATTAACCAATGTGTACTGTATATAAAAGCTTGTTCTCTGAGTGCACTTAGTATTTCATGATCTTTTCACCTACTATGTTATAATCTTTTCAAATGATCAGGCTACATCATTAGAGTTGTTTTGTTTTTGTGTTTGTTCATCAGCGGGGAGCATGATGACAAAATGCTCCCATGTGCCCTGTGTGTGTCTATGTTTGCACGTTCAGATCTGAATTCATTCAATGCCCTGCCTAGCATTCAGGTGCTGGATCTATTCTGCTGAACTTCCCTGAGGCTTCACCTGCATTAAACAGATGTGACAGCCTAATCTGCCTCCTGTCATAACCTTTAAAAGAACAGACAATATCAGAAACTGCTGAATGCTCCTTAAAAATGCATTAACCAATAACCACATCACTTTATTTGTGGAATAAATAACTCTATTTGGCATCGCTGTCCTATCCTACAGTTTGAAGTATCCACAATATGTCATGCTGAATTGTATGTTTTGGGCTGTGAATGTACTCAAAAGACTATGGACTCACATCTGAAGCCAATATGAAATATATAAATATAAATATTATTTAATTCTATTATCCTTTTATTCCACAAAAAGTTGTTTGTTTGTTTTTTAACGTGGAGGACATCGGAGGAGACAGCATCTTAATCGGAGACACTGCTTATCTCAAGGACTGAATTTTTTATGTTTATAAAGTTATGAATTAACTTGAAGTGAGCTGTAAGCAAAGCAGATGAGTCCTCAGTCAGCGTATCCTTAAAACATGCTTTCTTCAAAGAAGAGCACATCAAGTAAATAGAAATTTTTTTTTTTTTTTTTTAATTGTATTCATTCAACAACTCAAAATAGTGAATAAAATGTGTGATAAAATATCCTACATCTACAACTTAGTATCCTGTGGCGTCATTAATTTGTGCACACAAAGAACTGATGGAGCACGATATAAAAAATAAAAAGCTAAATAATAGGACACGCTTGATCAAGTGCTATTTTTATAAACTGATAATGAAGGTGGAATCCAAATTAGTCAAATTAGACCAGATTTGCGGTGATTAATGCGATATTACAGCTAGGACTATTCATGCAGCAATATATTGGCAATATACTAGACTCCTATTAGAAGTTTATTCCAATGTTTTCCATATTCTGATTCATAGCCTTTTCTTTTAGGCGGTCTCTTGCTTTTTTGCATTTTCAATCTGCATTTCCCCAATTCTTTTAGGGATTAAAGACAAGTATTTGTCTTTAAAAGCAGTGGTCTAGATGTTATTGAAAACCCCATATCAGACACCTCTACTCAAGATGTGGCAACCTTGTAGGCATGAACTACATACAGGTAATTTATATAATCTGAATGAGGAGCTCAGAAAGTCTACTTACGCTGCTACATAACCCCAATTTCAATATGTGTAACTTTCCACATGTTAATATTGACATAACTTTTGAACTCTGAATACAGCCCTGAATGAGTTATAAAAAATGTAAATACATCATTCTTTTAATGAATACATTAAAATGGTAGGCCTTTAAACATATGAGGCCTGAGTATACAAATATTTAAAATATCAGAGAGAGATACAAAATATGTAATGTTATTACTTAATTTATTACCTGTAGCCTTTCCTATGTCGGCATACACTCATCGGTCACTTTATTAGGAACACCTGTACATATATGTAGTTATCCAATCAGCCAATCATGTGGCAGCAGCACAATGCGTAAAATCATGCAGATACAGGTCAGGAGCATCAGATAATGTTCACATCAAACAGCAGAATGAAGACAAAGTCTGATCTCCGTGGCTTTGATCGTGGCATGGTTGTTGCTATTTGATGGGGTGGTTTGAGTATTTCAGAAACTGCTGATCTCCTGGGATTTTCACACACAGAGTTTATACACAATGATGCGAAAATGATACCACATGATTGGCTGATTAGATAACTGCACGAATGTGCAGGTGTGCAGGTGTTCCTAATAAAGTAGACAGTGAGTGTATACTGCATGTTTTGTGCTCTGCTGTTTGGTATAATTTTAGACTACACGCCAAAAACCTTTTCCTTTAATATGTCCTCATTCTGTCCATGCTTGGCCTGCAATAAGTTTCAAAAAAGTGAAAACTAGTCATTGAAGCTTTCCCAGCATCTTCAAACAGACGACAGATTGAATCTGTCACCAATACACACAAACCAACCCAGATCCGCTAATAGGGCCAAGAGCGCCATTAGCAACACATGACTCAGAACTCACATTACTCATTCAACATTTACAGAATATAACTTGGAACAGAGAAGAATTGAGCACTTGTTCCTGGTATGAGTGCTGTCATTCAATACGAGACACACCGAGTCTCGTCTGAGTGCAAAGTAAACACTATACAGTACAGCAAGTGCATGTATGTGTTTTCATTGATTTTTGATTTACAGAAACCTACATACTGGATTCACGTAACCTACTGAAGCATAGAGGAAGCCAGTGCGTGGGAACACAATAACAACCCCTGGTTCTAATATTGATAATCAAGCTTCTCAAATTTCCCCAGAAGAAATCAATAAATATGTCTGTGTGTCTGTCTAACCATCTACTGTATATATCTACAGTATCTCACAAAAGTGAGTACACCCCTCACATTTTTTGTAAATATTTTATTATATCTTTTCATGGGACAGCACTGACGAAATGACACTTTGCTACAATGTAAAGTAGTGAGTGTACAGCTTGTATAACAGTGTAAATTTGCTGTCCCCTCAAAATAACTCAACACAGCCATTAATGTCTAAACCGCTGGCAACAAAAGTGAGTACACCCCTAAGTGAAAATGTCCAAATTGTGCTCAATTAGCCATTTTCCCTCCCCGGTGTCATGTGACTCGTTAGTGTTACAAGGTCTCAGGTGTGAATGGGGAGCAGGTGTGTTAAATTTGGTGTTATCGCTCTCACACTCTCTCATACTGGTCACTGGAAGTTCAACATGGCACCTCATGGCAAAGAACTCTCTGAGGATCTGGAAAAAAAAGAATTGTTGCTCTACATAAAGATGGCCTAGGCTATAAGATGATTGCCAACACCCTGAAACTGAGCTGCAGCACAGTAGCCAAGACCATACAGCAGTTTAACAGGACAGGTTCCACTCAGAACAGGCCTCGCCATGGTCGACCGAAGAAGTTGAGTGCACATGCTCAGCATCATATCCAGAGGTTGGCTTTGCAGAATAGACGTATGAGTGCTGCCAGCATTGCTGCAGAGGTTGAAGGGGTGGGGGGTCAGCCTGTCAGTGCTCAGACCATACACCGCACACTGCATCAAATTGGTCTGCATGGCTGTCATCCCAGAAGGAAGCCTCTTCTAAAGATGATGCACAAGAAAGCCCGCAAACAGTTTGCTGAAGACAAGCAGACTAAGGACATGGATTACTGGAACCATGTCCTGTGGTCTGATGAGACCAAGATAAACTTATTTGGTTCAGATGGTGTCAAGCGTGTGTGGCGGCAACCAGGTGAGGAGTACAAAGACAAGGGTGTCTTGCCTACAGTCAAGCATGGTGGTGGGAGTGTCATGGTCTGGGGCTGCATGAGTGCTGCCGGCACTGGGGAGCTACAGTTCATTGAGGGAACCATGAATGCCAACATGTACTGTGACATACTGAAGCAGACCATGATCCCCTCCCTTCGGAAACTGGGCCGCAGGGCAGTATTCCAACATTATAACGACCCCAAACACACCTCCGAGATGACCACTGCCTTGCTAAAGAAGCTGAGGGTAAAGGTGATGGACTGTCCAAGCATGTCTCCAGACCTAAACCCTATTGAGCATCTGTGGGGCATCCTCAAACGGAAGGTGGAGGAGCGCAAGGTCTCTAACATCCACCAGCTCTGTGATGTCGTCATGGAGGAGTGGAAGAGGACTCCAGTGGCAACCTGTGAAGCTCTGGTGAACTCCATGCCCAACAGGGTTAAGGCAGTGCTGGAAAATAATGGTGGCCACAAAAAATATTGACACTTTGGGCCCAATTTAGACATTTTCACTTAGGGGTGTACTCACTTTTGTTGCCAGCGGTTTAGACATTAATGGCTGTGTGTTGAGTTATTTTGAGGGGACAGCAAATTTACACTGTTATACAAGCTGTACACTCACTACTTTACATTGTAGCAAAGTGTCATTTCTTCAGTGTTGTCCCATGAAAAGATACAATAAAAGATTTACAAAAATGTGAGGGGTGTACTCACTTTTGTGAGATACTGTATATCTATTAATTTATCTGATGTCAGTAGGTACTGTGTTATACAAATACCAGACTTCAAAGATCTATGAAACACCATGCAGGAAGCACATTTCCTTTACAAAAATGGCAGGTCTATTTAACTATTGATGAGGGTGTAAGTGGTCCACTTTAGAACCTGCTATCCTCCTTCTGTCTTCTGAAGCTATGAGAGCCAATGCAGTGATGTCCCTGCCCTTCCTCTGACCCATCAGAGCACTGCGTCTTTCAGCAAGACACACATTCCCCCATGGCTGAAGGCGTACGCTGCTATAATCTATCTACTCCATATTTAATTTGTCTGTAATATAAAAGAGAATGTTTGCTTAAATGACTTATGTTGTTCAAATTCTAATCATGAATGTCTCTTCAGCCTAAAAAGTATTTTCTGGTAGGTATGAGTATCTACAAATTCAGTTACAGAGCACATAATGGCAAAAAGGAACAGATCAGAAATTTGTGAAAGGCCAAAAGTAAATACATATCATGTTACATTTAAATAAGGAATAAATCATGATGGCGTCTGCTGTTATTGGAAAATAATCAAAAACAGAGCGGTGAGATGCTGCACAAAGCAAACTGTTGCCCCCCTGAAATGTATTATTTTCCAATAACAGCAGCCGAAGTGGTGTATTCCTCTTATACCACAGCAATTTGCCAATGATTACAAATTTGAATTCATTAATGAACTACATGACACTTTTAACCATTTGTTACATTTAATGTTGTGGAAGCGAATGAGTTCCTGTTAACACTTACATTATAAATCAGCTATAGTAATTCCCTCACCAGACCTCACCTCTTGGAATAAATAAGACCAAAAAAAAAAAAAAAAAACCCACAGTTTGTCATATTACATAAAGTGCAAAGTCCTGAAAACTCTCCTGTGATGGAAAACTTACTGCTTCTTACAGCTCTGACACTGGAGACTCCTTCCATAAATGTTCAATAAACAACTTATAAAAAGCTTCACCACATCAATGATTAAACTTTTTTTTATTTTGTTAAATAACATGTTTTTAATCTACATAGTATTAGGTTCAGATGATGTGGAGCGTCTGCTATACAAGTCCCTGTGAATGAGTTGTTACTATAGAAACTCGGAGAAAAGTAAAATATTCTGTTAGAGCTGCTGTTATAGAAAATTATATCACAGTGCAGGTGAATGCTCAAATCTGATTGTTCAGAAGGCGTGCGTTATTCTCGTATAACAGCACAGGTCGTTCCAGCTGTAACATGAACAATAGGTTAATATTAACGGTCTCGTTCTAACAGGTTATAGTTTCTATAGTAACAGCTCATACACAGGGACTTGGACGGCAGAAGATCAACATAATATAAGACTAATAACACACTGCAAAAAATGACAGCAAGTGAAAATATCTTGAATATAGTCAAATCTATCTAGTATTTCCTCTTATAAGATTACAATAAACCAAATATAAGATTATTAAACCTATTTCAAGCCATTTGTACTTAGTTCAAGCTTGAAATAGTCTTGTTCTAGATTCTTCATTTTAAGCATTTATTTCTAGAAAGAAGCTAAATTATCTGCCAATAGAATAAGAATTGAAATGGGTAATAATGTCCAGGAATAGGTTTAATGAGATTATATTTGGTTCATTGTAATTTTATAATAAGAAATACTAGAAAAATTTGGCTATATTCAAGATATTTTCACTTGCTGTTTTTTTGTTAGGAGACATTTATTTATGCTGTATGGAAGGCGTCTTGGATGTAAGCACTTCATAACAGTCACGGTGCTTTGCGAATTTTATCAGCAGGAGTCTTCAGGACAGAGGAACTTATACACTCTCAGTTTTCTCTGTAAAATGACAAGCTTTTTTCAGAGAATGAGAGAGAGAGAGAGAGAGAGAGAGAGAGAGAGAGAGAGAGAGAGAGAGAGAGAGAATAACTGTTTATTGCCGTTATAATGTAGGTGAGAACCAACTTGTCTCTTGCTCATTGGTTAAGGGAGATCACTGCCAAGCTGCCACTGCTGGGCCCTTGAGCAAGGCCCTTAACTCTCAACTGCTCAGTTGTATGTAGAATAAAATGACCTATCACTTCTGTAAGACACTCTGGATAAGGGTGTCTGCCAAATGCCATAAATGTAAAAGTAAATGGATGTTCAACAACGTTAAATCTAACTATAAACCGTAAAAATGTGTGGCATTAGTGCCCCCCTGACGAGCATTATTTTTATATATAGTAACAGCATCGTCTGCCATGTGTAATTCCTTACTTAATCAGCACCTTCTGACCAATCAGTTTCAAACATTTAACAGCACCGTGGTATAAACAATATAATCTTGTCTGTTAGGTGTATTCTCTTGTAAGCATGCTAAACAATAAATCCTGCTTTCAAGTCCTATATTCAGCTGCATTACAGGCAGATAAAGCACTTTTCTTTATATACAACCTCAATATCATTAGCGTTTTTAAACCTGTTGGTTTCTTTTCACAGGCCACTTGGTAGCAGGGTTGAGACAGATTTCATCCCAGCATTGGATTTTGTGACAGTAGTCATGAATTAGAGTAGCTCTTACTCTGCATGGTTGTGCTGGAGGGCTCGGGGAACAGCGGGATGAGGAGGAGGTAGATGAGGTAGACAAAGGAGAGCCAGTTGTACCTGAAGAGGCATGCTACAGAGAGATGGGACACACAAAACCAGACATAGGTTAGAAAAGGCCTCACATAGCCTGTAAATGCAATACATACAGATGGGTGACAAATTAATGGAAATAACAGTGGCTTTGTTATGCTGTAGTATTTTATTGCTATGGTTTGAGTCCACTGCAAATCAACGAGCATGAGCATTAAAATGATTTCATACCTTCACGATCACCAGGTCTCAACCCAATCGAACACATTATGGAAATTTTGGAGCGAATGTTAGACAGAGCTCTCGACCACCATCATCAAAACATCAAATGAGGGAATTTCCTTTTGGAAAAATACCGTTCATCCCTCTAGTACAGTTTCACAGACTTCTAAAATCAGTGTTAAGCTGCATTGAAGCTTTTCTGGCTCAACACTTTATTAAGACACTTTATTTTGGTTCTTCTGTTCATTTGTCACCTGTCCGTACAGAGCGAGAAGCTATGACAGCATAAGATGTACTGGGTAAATCTTACATTCTAGTCCAAATCCATCTTGCAAAAAGATTCAAAACAATACTTATATCTGAGATTAAAATCAACTAGACACTAGACTACAAAATGAAATCAGGCATTTCTCTCATGCTCTGCTCACTAATTAAGCTGTGATAAATTGGACCTTGGAAATGCTATGAAGATGCTGAAGATTCAAAATGAGAATTTACAGTATTTCCAAGGGAGTGTTTGCTTGGAAAGAATTCACTTCATCAGAGCTTTTCGAATAGTGTCATTGTGAAAGTCCCAAGTCCATGTGTAAAAATGCCAAATGTATGAAGATAATTTTAGATGTTCACATTTTATACAGAACTGTGAAACTGCCTTACAGATTTGTGCAGCAGCCTGGGAAAACCTTTACACTGTGAAATTTTGACAATTTCTACTATGTACTGAAATATGTTTCTCTTTTGCATCTATCACAACCACAAGTAAAGTTCTAGCATTTTAAAGTCTGGTTACCCCCCAAAGTGAAAAGTAAAAAAAAGTGCATTTTAGGAATTTCATTGTGACAGCATCACAGGCGCATCATGGACATTTTGACAGCCAGTCTCTGATTACAAGCTGAATTATGCCTATTTCACTACGGCACCTAGCTATTGAACAACTTGATCAAATCGTGATAGTTAGCAAGGATTCAGACTAATTTTGCCGAACTGCCTGCTGTTACCAGTGTGTTTGTTAAACTGGCTACTTATCCTACATCTTTGCAGCCTAAAAGTACATTAAAGAGTAAACAAAAAAATTCCATATTGTTTTGGTGAAATAGTATATTTATGCTTGAACAAAATTGTTGTGCATTCTGAGATGCTTTTCTGCTCACCACGGTTATAAAGAGTGGTTATTTGAGTTATTGTAGCCTTCCTGTCAGCCCAAGCCAGTCTGGCCATTCTCCTTTGACCTCTCTCATCAAGAAGACTTTGCACTCACAGAACTGCCTCTCACCGGATGCCGCCCCCCCCCCCCCCCCCCCCAGATTGCTGTGCGTGAAAATCCCAGGACATCAGCAGTTTCTGAAATACTCAAATCTAGCACCAACAACAATCAAATCAAAGTCACAGAGATTACATTCTTCCCCCATTCAGATATTTGATGTGAACATCAAACTGAAACTCTTGTCCTTTATCTGCATGATTTTATGCATTGCACTCCTTCCACATGATTGGATGATTGGATATTTGAATGAATGAGCAGGTGTACAGATTTTCCAATTAAAGTGACTGGTCAATGTATACTGTATATACACACTCCAATCCTGCAAACTGTATTATTACTATTTATTCATGTGAAAAAGTGTCTGGATACCCATATGAGTATATGAAAGGCTTGCTGATGAGTGTGTAAAACTACCAGGCCTAGCTCCAAACAGGTTAGTGGGTTATGATAGATGTGTAAGCATTTACGCAGCATTAATATATTTGAGATGCTGTGTAAAAAAAAAAAAAAATATATATATATATATATATATATATATATATATATATATATATATATATATACAGTACTGTACAATACAAGAAATGCTGTAGAGCAAAGATGCCTTCAAAATAATGAAATTAAATGTTTCTACATTAGAGCAGTAAACAGTAATTTTTCTGTAACATTTAATTTTGTGCTAGAAAACTAATGTTTGGGAATCTAAAATGTTTTTTGTACTGGCATGATAATGTAGAAGTCATAAAATAAAAAATCTATAACAAAGTTTGTACTAAAAAAATAGGGTGCCTAAAAATTTTACACAGTGCTGTGTATGTATATATATATATATATATATATATATATGCATTTTCACACACTGAGTCCGTACAGTTTAATGGAGTATTTACTGTAAATTTATACAGCGTATCAGTGTTCTTTAGTTATTAATGGCCACTCGGAGGACTAAAGCGAGAGCTATAACTTGTTTTTGTCATTTCATCAACAGAAAAGTACAAAACTAATACTGTAAATTCAACCACAGGACTAGAAACTGTCCTGTGTAGAGGATCTACAAAACAATGTAGAAATGGAGACAAATTAGATAAATCTTGTGTGTAATGGCCACGTCTTTTTATTTTTCCAATGTGTGTAAAAGTGAAGGTGAGAGGAACAAGACACATCTGGCTTTTTAAGAGATTTCCTGGCTCTGAAGTGTTGCCATCCAGATGGCAGCAGCTGGATGACTGCTAATCCCACCATTTCCCATAAAGCACTCGTTTGACCAGAACATTTTTACACGGTGAATTTAATAAGCTTGGGTTAAACTGCAGAAGCATTCCCGTCATTAATCCATCTTTTTGTTTCACTGAAGTGGAGGACTATAGTCTGCAGGTCATTTTTACTTCCTAATTCAAACACTCAGCACTCATTGTCTGCCAACCAGCTTTGACTATAACATACTGTTAAAATAAATCTACTGGTAAGCTCTGATGGAATACAACTTATTTCAACTTATTTCAAGTGGCTCACGCCATTTGTGACTCAACTTGCATCAAATGTGGTTAAATACGCAGTAGTAAACAGTAAAATCGACAGTGCTGAATTAACACGTCCAATTGGACACAAATGAGCTCTGAAAGTGTTAATTCAACACTCTAGGTCTGTGTCCATAGCGTTTAAATTAAACACAAACTTTTAAAGATCTGAACAGCCTTTCAAAAGGTTTCTATCATAGTGCATGCACATTAAGTAATAACTATAACACTTTGAGATGTGCTGTTATATTCCAATAACAGCAAACCCCAAAGATCTTTTATCCTCTTATACCACAACAATTTGCCAACAGTTACAAATATAATTTATTAATGAACCAAACGCCTGCTTTTATCAAATTTTAATTACATATAATGTATGTAGAACCGCTGTGAATCAAGTTAGTTCCTCTTTTTTTTTCTCTCTTTAAGTTAATAAGGCATAAAATGCTACTCGTCTTGTTAATTAAGAAGCCGGGAAGTGCAAAAGTCCTCTGTCCTGAAGGCTTTCCCATGGAGGAAAAAGTACTGACAGTTACAAAGAGCTAGCATGACAAAAAGTCGTCCATAAATGTTAAATAAACATCTCCTTACACGTTTTATTATGACAGGCTTAGTTTATATGTGTCCAGAATACAAGCACCTGTGAATGAATAGAATGAGCGCATTAATTTGACTGTGAAAATAAAATCAACAACACTGTGGTATAATAGAAAATCTGTATTTTGACATGACATTATTTTAAAAGGGTAGATCAATTAGACAAGGCTCACAATAAATAAGTAAGCAATAAACGAAAGCAATTAGTATGACAACACATGCATGCATTAGCATAATATCATAATAATGATTCAAATCAGCAAGATGTTCAGTATAGGTGTTAGCCAGATTAGAGTCACTGAGTTGAAGTAAAGTAAGAAATATGGACTACAGTTAATAAAGTAATGGGAGTATGTTTTGTTTGTGACCACATACCAGCAGGTCTGCTGAAGACGATAACACTAAATTAAGTACCAGCTGACAGTACAGGAAGCAATTAAGCGCAATGACATATATCCTGCGAGTAAAATCTACAGCCGTGCAGAGAGCTTTCTGAGAACGATGTGTGGTCAAAACTGGATATTGGTTACTTGGCAGATTTGAAATTATAACCTTCAAAAATCGCACATCTTAAAGAATTCTTAGGTCATGAGTTGAGATGGTGATGGTGGTCTTAGAGCTCATAATGTGACGTGCTCACTGTCTGTCGATTTAGTGACATTGTAACCAAAGACAGACGATGACAAAGTTCTGGCAATGTCTGAAAATTTTGATTGAAATCTCAGAATGTGAGTGCTCGTCTACAACGCTCGTCTATAAGGCATCAACAGGAGGATGGCACTGGATGGTGCGAAAATAAGTTAGTGGCAATGGCAAACCATACACAAGCATGCTAATTGACCAGAAAAAAATATCCTTATTACCCCAGGCTCACTTTGAAGAATGTTTCTGTTTACGGGACCCTGTTTTTTTTTTTTTGCATGAGCCTGGATCATGCTGATTGATGATGTAAGCAGAATCTAGTCATTTTCTTCAATCACAGGTCTATCGTTAGAGGATCTTCATAGTAAAATCTGACATGGAGAACACATCAGTTTACACCTGGTTGTTTCATGCATCTTGATCATCAGATTATATCCGGATAGAGAATATCCACATAAAAATGCAAGTTTACCGTAAATCCCCTCGAGACAACTTTAAAACATTTGAATTTGATCGTTTAAACCACTTTATATTTTATCCAAATGTTATAAGCGTAAATTAATTTGCCTCTCTAAGCCAAACCAAACCCCCTTCTCAAGGGAGGTCCATATTTTTTAAAGGTGGCAGCCATATTTTCCATAAAACAACTGTAAATGAGGAACAAAATAAGAAGTTTGGGTTATTAGCTGATGTGCAGATTAAATCTGGCTAACCAGAGAAGGATGAAATTCTTATCAGGACCAATCCAGATACAACATGCCTGCTGTGTCAGCCTCAGATATCTTTTGCACACTTTTCTGGCCACAAGCTTCAGAATCTTGAAGGATGCGATCTGACTGCTTATGTTATTTCTGTGTATATGCATTAGCATGACAGTAGCATGAGCATAACTAAACATATAGTCATAAGTTCCTTAAATTCTCTCTCTAAGAGTTATTAAAGAGCTTTTATGACAATAAAAAAAAAAATGTGGTGACTAAACTTGCGATTGCTAGCAGGCTACGGGAAAAAGTCTACATAGTTGGTCATATACAATGTCAAGGTCTGTCAGAATGCTACTTTCTGTGAGTGTATTGCATGCTTGTTAAAATGTACCAGCAAATGCTAGAAGGCTGGCTGGTGAGATGCTTAATTTAGCTATTCAGTTTCAGATTCAGTTTTAGCTGTTCTAATTGAAATCAAAAAGCTCTTCATTGAATCCTTGTAGATGATATGAAATATAAACTGATCCAAACATATTTACGAATTTTCTCTGCCAGTCTTTTCCCATTAGTAATCACAGCCAAGCTCAGAACCACAGATCCAGGATAGCACTCTATCAAAATATATACAGTGTGTTCTGTAGCTCACATTTAGGTACAATTAATGAGAGTCCACTATAACAACACTATTGTTATTTAACAGCCAGCCATCAGTAGTTTATTTGATGAGCTGTGATGGTTTTCATAACCTGGTTCTAGTTCAGAAATATGACTACAAAAAGCTGTGGTTTTCAAATATGACACTCATGGGCTTGCCTTAACTGTCGGGTTTGAACTGCGGTACAGCAAACTGGCTCAGGAATAATTGATGCCTTTTGAGAAGGGAAAGCCACATCAACTGTTGTGTTTAAAAACACTTACTCTAATGTCCAGCCTACATCCATGGCGTTGGATCAATCTTAATTACTTTTGACACTGCGTAGCACTGTAAGCCTGCAATCTGAGTAAGAAACTGAATATATATATACGTTTGATACTGTATGTCCAGCATTGAAATAGTTTAGGAGACAAATTACCATTTGATATTAAATCACAAATAAAGACTTAAGTGTCCATCTTATTCATTTTACTAATATTTACAAACACATCAACTGTTATCAGACTGATGGTGTTCTGTTACCTCACTGCATTACAAGAAATTAGCATAAAGTTTTATTACGTTTCATGAAAACATGCAATACACATTATCAACAGCATTGTAGCACAAACACCATAATATGGTGGTAGTTTGTAATTTGCTTATATGCTCAAATTAAGAAAATCTGCCGGAACCCTTATTATTTCTTAACGTTATCTTTGCACTCAGGCTTTTGGAAAACCAGGCAACAATAAATTGCGCCTCTATACCTGACTACAAGTGGAAACCCTACAGTAAAGAGTATTTATCACCTAGACATGTCTACAAACACTTCAGCGCTCCTGTTTCTCAAAAGTGCATTCGCCTTCAATGTCGAGTTCCTGTCACGTTTTTTCCTGTTACTGCACATTCCTGTGACTGCTTATCCTCACTTTTTAAAAAAAATCAAATCATCAAATATTAAAGGTGTGTTTACGATAATGGACAGCCAGTTTTTCTCTCCTCTGATGCCACATTATTAATTCATGCGGTTAAAACTACTTTCCAGCGATTAATGGTAGACGCTCCACGGCTCAGTGAGATTGCTTTCTGAAGAAAAAGAGCAGACTTTCTCAGCTGTCAAACGATACATTATCGGCCTATACAGTTGAGTGGATGTTATCTACAGAAAGCGCTGTGGGCAGGCTGAGACGATGACTCTTATTGGTGGCAACTGACATCTGTTGCGGTCAACCGTACATCAAATTAAGCCATCAAGTTTAGAAATTAAGGGAGCATTATCTTGTTGATTACAGTTAGCTTTAAAATGAAGTGCTAGATGTCTGATGGGATACAAGAACACGAATGAATCAGACAGCATGAAGGGTCCGGTTCGATAATTGTGCCGGCTTTGTACTATTAGCAAAAACATTAGAGATCTCCCATTTGTGTTGACAGCAATCAAGCCTCACCGCCATTAAGACTATAGGCTTTGTCGAGAAACACTCAGCAAAAAAAAATTCTGACATACAAACATATCAACAGCCTGTGTGTCAGGTGAAAGCTGAAAGCCTGGGCCATATGTTATACAGTATGTATGGTGCCGCATTAGATACTAACAGTCATGAGCAATAACATAATAGTCTTATGTATGGCTTAAACACTGATTCTAGGTTAAATAATTTTGATATGACTGTACTTATTAATCTTAATTAATCTTGTGATGCCCATTAACCGGTGAATGAAGAGCACTTCTAACACGTACGGTGTGTACATAAAGTCCAGCTGGACACACATGACCTTGTACGCAAATATAATAAATGCCTATTACATTGTAACTCTCTATTGATGTAATATAGATTATTTCCTGCAATTATTTCCAAACATGAACGTTGTAATGTAGAAAGGATATTTCATCATTTTTCTTACCAAACCTAAACCTAATTCTGATTTTAATGAGTGCGTTTTTGGATTATTTTTTGGTTCTTGTAAGTCACCACCTAGCATAACATTGTCAAACACTGCAGGATTACATTAATGTTATTTTTTGTTATATGTATATAGAGAATGCTGACTTTTTGCATTTAAAAAATGTAAATGTGTAACACAGTTAACATATAGAACTAAAAACGATCATCTTAATCACATTCATTTAGGGTTTTTTAGAAGAAGAACTTTAACAGGTTAGGATGGTTAGGATTAACCATTAAGGATGCTTGTATTGTAAATCATTACACTCTAAAAAAACAAAAAAACAAAAAAAACAAAACGGGTACTACCTTTCCTTGGGGTGGTTATCTTTTGTACCTTTAATATGTTTATTTCACCAGCAAATGTGGATCTAGGGTACCTTTAAAAAAAAAAAAAAAGATTTAAGGTTTGACTGTAATTACCTTAATAGATTTAAAGGTACACTACTACCGTATATATGCACCTTTCTAGGTAAAAGATAAATAGTAAAGGGGCACAAGTACCTTTGTCTGGTAGCTTTTTGTCTGAGGATGGAGAGATCTATACCTCTCTAAATGGTTTGGAAATAACCTATCATATCCTGATGCACATATGTATTGAGCTGAAGGCTGAAAAATAGTCTGAAACAGGCCTATGTCTATGTCAGAGGAAGTATTACATCAACAGCAATTAGGGTACAGAGCACAATTAACACCTATAGTGTGTACATAGGTCCAGGTGGTCACACACGAGCACACATCAGGTTATAAAAGTTGTAAGTGTTCATTCAACACTGCAGGTGTTAATTCAACACTGTATATATTTCAGTATTGTGTAAAATGCGCTGTCAATAAGCCAGTAAAATCCAGACATCCTGCTACAATTTGACAGCAAACACCAACACCAACATAACCTCATCTGACAGCTGGAGGTATCAGAGCAATAGGAGCTCGATGACTTCTTTACGCATTGCTCTGTGCATCACTCCACACTTTTTTTGTTACCTTTTTTTTTTTTTTTTTTTTTGTCTACTCACCTGCCGCCAAGCAGAAGGGCAGCAGCAGTCTGAAGATCAGTCCACACACCACCTCAGACGCCATCGCCCGGGAGATTTCTCATCCAGTTTGAAATGCAAAAGCGATGAAGTCAGAACAAAACTTGCGCTATTCCGTACAGAACTATCCGTCCCGCACTCCCTCTGCTCCACTCCCGCATCATGCGGACATGCGCGAGCCGCACAAGTGAAATGATCTTCTCAGTATTCTCCTTCTTCTTATTCTTCTTCTTCTTCTTAGTATTTTCTCACTTTTGCTTCCCAATACCAGTCCGCGATCCAGCTAACCAGTCCCAGGATTTTGTCCCAGGATTTACTTTTAATAAATAAAAAAGTCGGCAAAAAAAAACAACAACAAAAAAAACCAAGGTCAATAAGTTTAATTCTTTTTCCTTTTCCGTTCTCCTCACTTCAGGATACTGGATGAAGTTTATCCATCAGCCATGTGCCCTAACAGGACAAACCCAAAAGTCACTGCTTGTAGTGTTGAATCTCCAAAAACTTTTTTTTTTTTTTTTTTTTTTTTTTTTTTTTTGTAACATCAAGTATTATTGTGCATATTTACCGGGCTCGGGTTCAAAGCCAAGCGACGCACTGGACTGAAAGATTTTTTTCTGCGCACCTCAATCAAAACTCTACAAGGCTGAGACAACGCTATGAAACGCTGACCAATCAGAGCGCACTAACTTCCTTCACGATCAAACAGATAACCAATAAGAATCGAGAGGAGGCGGAGCTACTGATCCACTCTGACAGCGCAGTTCATTTGAGCTCATTTAAAAAAAAAAAAAAAAAAAGAGCCTTCTAGAGAAATGTCTGCGTGTCTGATAGCCAGCCACATTATTTTCCACTTTAGTAGCGTGATTGTTTAGATACCTCTACACAAAACCAGCCGAAACGGAGGAAGCCATTTCACGAAGAATGTAAACAAACAATTATGACTGATTCAGCTCAAAATACAGGCCACTAATGTACACTGTAATAGCCATTTGAATCAGTGATCAAGCAAGTCTTCATGGACTCAAGCATCCACAACTGCTACACTTACAGGCTATATTTGTACAAAGACAATTTGGTTTCTTTTATTTACAGGAGAAACAGGAGAAAGGACATTCATATACTCCTGAGTTCTCAGGAAGCATACAATAAAAATGACCTATGCTAAAACAAAGTCAACCTGTGTTTTTAACAATAATTTACTTACATTACCGCAAGCATTTTGGTGCCCACCCCCATACGAGGTATTGATTCAAGTTATCAAATCAGGCTCTGTGTAATGCAGAGTTTGTTAAATATTCATCCATAATAAATCTGATTTATGTTAAGTTAGCTACTAATGGTTTTGATTAGGAAGGAAGAACTGGTGCTACATCGTGTTGCTCCTACATTATCTTATAACCTACTTAAGGATCACTTTTAGGCATAGAATTACATCCCCACTGTTTTTCTAAAAGCAATTAGCCTACTGTATCTAACCTCTTTGTAGCTTTTAGTGCCTAACAACTTCCTCACAACTAATAATAGCTACAGTGACATGCTGTAGCCTGCTTTCTGTCATTTTATTTCATAAATGTCTTAGAATATGTCTATGAATCAAGAGCACATTGGTTTTATCCTGGTTGATGCTAAACGTATCAGATAAACGTACCAGGTTTTCACAAATTGTCATTGCGTGACATTGCATGATATCGGATACCAGCCATACAGCCAACTCAGGAATTACTGGCAATGAGCAAAAAATGAATAAAACATGCAGTGAGTGATATTTAGTTTTATTTATGTAGTTTTATTTTAACAATATTTCTAATGTAGGACAATTTATCCTGCAAAACAGAATTCTGGTTTCAGATTTACTGGCCTCTATAATTACAGTAATAATTGGTGAACCCTTTACGGGAAGAAGTGACAGCACTGAGCCTACAAGGTTGAAGACACTTGTAGAGGGATCTTAGGCCACTCCTCCATAGAAAAAAATTTCAACACACATTTAAGCAAGTTTACTGCCTCCTTCAATTCAGACCACATTCAGATATTTTCAATATTGTTCAAATGCAAATTATTGATTTTTAATTGTTGTTTTTTTTTTTTGCCTTTTTTTTTTTTTTTTTTACAATTATCTTATTCCTCCCAGGACAACGTGTTAACCTCATGGAAAAAGCAACCATGCAGCCAAGTTTTTCGCCAAAGCATGGTGGCACTTAACAGAAACCATTATGCCAACAATCGTCAACAAATTCAACCCCAAATCAGTCCCCAGGCATCACTGATCCACATACTGTCCTTTTACCAAACAATGTGTATATGACCAAACACCAATATTACAAATCATGACTCCAGTTATAGTTCCAGTGGAACTTGGTGAAGGTCAGGCATGGTGTTTGTGTTGTCTTTTTGTGTTCTTATGGTTGTGGTGTCTAATGGTTTCAATGATTTTTCGAAATCATCAGTTGGCAAAATGGAAGAGGACGGTTCCTCTGCACAGTGCGCACACCCATGGCCATATATAAAAAGTATGTTCCAGTTTTCTGAAAAGGTCAAAGATTCTTTTCATTTTAAATGTTTGCTTTGTTTGCCTAAAACAAAACAAATCACAGCCTTCAAAAACTCGCCATCCAACCTGCAGAAGAATATTGAGGTATGTAAACTCCTCACTTTTTGTGAAAGCTTGAAATTGTCTGTGCTTTAGAGCTAAACTTTCAGTATGAAGTATGGTCGGTCAAATGATTTCTGGATTTGCCCGCCAAATTGCCATAGCCTTGTGGATGGCAAGGTTTCGACAATGACGTTAGTTAGCATGCAAAACCGTGAATTCAAATGTAAATGAGTTTAAGACTTAAATAAGTTAATATCTTGTAACTTTTATTGTTTTTTTTTTTGTTACCATGCATAATTACTATAGTTATGTGTAGAGCTGCATGATCAATCATAAAAAGATCGTGATCTCGATTTAAACACCCACACGATCTCTTTCCTAAATGATAACGATTCGCCTGTCTATTAAACCTTTGACAAAAATCACACTGGAATATTCAAATCTGCGTTGGTGCTGCCGCTGAGCCACAGAGAGCAGTTATCATTTCTATAGGTTTTGTAACATTCTAAAAGCTCTTTATTCCACAGATACTACAAGCTAGTCAGTGTATTCAGTAGGTTGCTTCAGAGGCATAAGGTACTGTGCCTCTGTTATGCAACAATAATAAAACAATGCATTGACATAAAAAAGGAAATTTACTTTTGATACTTAAGTATTTTTAAAAGCAAGTACTTCTGTACTTTTACTGAAATAATGGAGTTGTGTACTTTGTCCACCTCTGCTTGATAAATATGAGCAAAGAAGACTGAAAATTTGTCTTCATTGTTTAACCTTTTGATCTTTTATTCAAAACATTCAAAAAAATAATCTGTTCTCATGGATATCAAACAATTGAAAACAAAACACAGGTTTTTCCAAAAAACAAAACAAAAATTTCGTTAAAAATATGTGTGGCACAATTATATATTTATATAAGAAAAATATATTTGAAGTATATTCCCATTGATATTTTACATTTTTTAGTACACCTGCGTGACTAGGAACAGGAAATTGTTCAACCATGACTTCCTGTTTCACAGGGGTATAAATATGAGGTAACATATAGACCAAATTCCAAGGAATATAGCTGAATATAAGACCAAGGAATATAGTGTGATATGGAAGTGGGAAGTGACTCTAAGAAAATAGCACAAGCATTGAAAACGCCCTTTTCCACCTTCAGGGCAATAATTAAGAAGTTCTAGTCAACTGGAAATGTTATGAATCAACCTGGAATTGGACGCGTGTCTATATTGTCTCAACGCACTGTGAAGAAGATGGTTCGAGTGGCCAAAAAATCCCCAAGGATCACAGCTGGAAAATTGCAGAAGTTAGTTGCATCTTGGGGTCAGAAAGTCTCCAAAACTACAATCTGAAGTCACCTACATCACCACAAGTTGTTTGGAAGGGTTTCAAGAAAAAAGCCTCTACTCTCATCTCATCTCAAGTGTCTTCAGTTTGCCAGACACTACTGGAACTTCATCGGATTCGGATCGGATTCTATGGTCAGATGAAACCAAAATAGAGCTTTTTGGCAATAAACACCAGAGGTGATTTTGGTGCACACAGAGAGGTAGCCATATGGAAAAGTACCTCATGCCCACGGTTAAATATGGTGGTGGCTCCTTATTGTTTTCGGGCTGTTTTTCTGCTAGAGGACCTGGACATTTTGTTAGGATACATGGCATCATGGACTAATTGAAAACCTGACTGCCTCTATCAGAAAGCTTAAAATGGGCCGTGGTTGGATCTTCCAGCAGGACAATGATCCAAAACATAAATCAAAATCAACACCAAAATGGTTTACTGACCACAAAATCAAGGTCCTGCCATGGCCATCCCAGTCCCCTGACTTGAAACCCATAGAAAACCTGTAGGGTGAACTGAAGAGGAGAGTGCACCAGCATGGACCTCGAAATTTGAAGGCTCTGGAGAGATTCTGTATGGAGGAATGGTCTCAGATCCCTTGCCATGTATTCTCCAACCTCATCAGGCATTATAGGAGAAGACCCAGAGCTGCTATCTTGGCAAAGGGACATAGCACAAAGTATTGACTAAAAGGGTGCCAATAATTGTGCCACACATATTTTTAACAAAGTTTTTTTTTGATAAAACTGTGTTATGTTTGCAATTGTTTGATATCAATGAGAGTATTTTTGTGATTTTTTTTTAAACAAAAGATCAAACGGTTAAACAATAAAGACAATTTTTCAAAGCCTTCTTTGCTTATATTTACCAAGGGTGCCAATATTAGTGGAGGGCACTGTACTTCTAGTCAAGACATAAGATTCAGTGGAGATTTTCTAAAAGTACATCACCAACACTGGCAAAATATCAAAATATGACAAAAAGTAGAGGTTTTTAGAAGTTCCTTGGAAACTGAATTTTTTAAACAACATTTTAGGCAGAAACAATTTTTAAAACTCTTCTAAGGACATAAGCAAATATAAAAAATCTAGGAACAACTAAGTAGAAGATTTGAGGTTGCTGTAGTCAAACCATTTATCATTGTCGAGTATGGTGTTGGGTAGTTCTGGACTAAATGTAATTTGGGACATGTGATTGGATTAACATATCAGATAACATGTACATACTTTATACATTAGTTGAGTACATTTACACTAATAAATTATAGTCTGTTGATTCATGATTAATTGATAAACTTCATAATTGCTGTTTGTATGACCGCAGTAGATCTAATCAGCCCAGTTCATAGTAATAGTAGATTCCAATTAGGAATTTTAGTTAAATATACCCATCGACCAATTAGGAACACCAGTACACCTGGATAATCATGCAATCATCCAATCAACCAACCATGTGTCTGCAGCAAAGTGCATAAATCGTGCATAAATCATGCAGGTCACAAGCTTCAGTTAATGTTCAAACAGAATGGGAGTAAATGTGATCTCAGTGATTTTGAATGTTGTATGGTTGTTGGGGCCAGACAAGCTGGTCTTTTTACAATCTTCAACTTTTTAGTTTCAGTGAGACTGTGCCTATTGTACCATCAGACGTCCTTAGAGTTTGAATCACGATGATGCCACAGCTATCTGTGGCCAGGAGTCCAAGAGAGCAAAACTGGCCATGCTCTCTGGTAGGAAGGATGACACACTCTTTCTCCCTCTAAATAAATAAATAAAGTCACTGGACACCCCCCCCCCCATTCTAATGTTTGATATAAACTGCAATTTTTTGACCTTTATTCATTGCACTGCTGCTACATGATTGACTAGTTTGATAATTGCATGAATGAGCAGGTGTACAGGTGTTCCTATTAAAGTGGCCAGTGACATTAAGTTTACAATAAAGGTTGTTGTGTTCTAAGAAGTAGCCTAAATAATATCCCTGTACCTACCTGATTATGTAATGTTTCATCTAATTTTAACATCATAGGGTGAATGTAATGTTTTTGTGTGTAATTGTATTGTTCTTTTTAATGCATGGAAAGAAGTATTTTATGAAGAATGTTTTCTTGAAATGTATTGTATTTTTATTCAGAACAGTATTATTCTACATTGAAACTAAATGAACCAGTTAGATCAGAAGTCAGTCTAGAGAACTCCAAAAGTATTCAGATTAAAGTGTATTACTGTTTCCATTGTTAGTCATTTGGATTATGTAATTTTGTAATTGCATTTGAAAGGAAAGGTGTACAGGACAGTAGTGAGACCAGCGATGTTGTATGGTTTGGAGACAGTTGCACTGAGGAAAAGACAGGAGGAAGAGTTAGAGGTAGCAGAGCTGAAGATGTTGAGGTTCTCTTTGGGAGTGACGAGGATGGATAGGATCAGGAATGAGTACATCAGGGGGACAGCACATGTGAGATGTTTTGGAGACAAAGTTAGAGAGGCCAGGTTGAGATGGTTTGGACGTGTTCAGAGGAGGGAGAGTGAATATATCGGTAAAAGGATGCTGAGGTTAGAGCTGCCAGGCAGGAGGCCGAGAGGAAGACCAAAGAGGAGGTTTATGGATGTAGTGAAGGAGGACATGAAGGTAGTCGGTCTGAGAGAAGAGGATGCAGGGAATAGGGCTAGATGGAGGCAGATGATTCGCTGTGGCGACCCCTGAAGGGAACAGCCGAAAGGAAAAGAAGAAGAATTTTGTAACTGCATTTATTCAGTAATCAAGCTGAGATTGGCAAATGGTAGCAGAGACGAACTCTTTCTAACAGAATCCAAAAAAAGTTTCACTAAAGACCAACAGCTAAGAAATATAACTGATTTAATAGAAGCAGCAGCCATGCCTGACTGGTGCAGGATAGCATGATCTCATTTGCTCTTGTTAACACAGCTACTTTACTCAGGCAATTCTCTTCAGGAAGCAAATGACCAGCAATGATGCTTTAGTGGCAGAAAGTCAATCAATACAGAGCAAAGTGGCATCTATTGATTGATCTCGATAGTTTTTAAAGCTATTCTCAAAAGGCCTAGTCCTTGTGACTAACAGACACCAGGAAACAATCAGCTTTGATCCATAATTCAGGAGATGTAAAGCTCACAAGCAAAATGCACACTATTTTCTTGACCCATGTTCTTTCCTTGGCAAAGCTTTGGAACTTTGATTATCCATCTCCCATGAATATCAAGATGATTGATCACAAGACTCTTATTTAATGCACAAGGCATTGATTGTAAGTGATGGCTCACAAAACACATCGCGACTGATGTTTTGATACGGCTAGAGGGTATCTGTTGGAACAAGCTGAGCAGCTTTACTGTTGAGCTTATTGTTCCCCAGCAGTTATAGACAATATCATTTGGATATGTGAATAAAGGCAATGCTACTGTAACTAGTAAAGCATATCACTTCATATCTATTAATTCAGCAACGTTTGGTTTGGATATCAACTTTCTTATTTCTTATATTCAATCATTGAAGAACTATTAAAAATCTAATATCACAATCGCCCCAATTCATTGCATAGAATCTTAAAAACTGAACATACCGCAATACAGGGGTCAGCAGTACAGTGTGTGTGGTTTCATGTAACTTTATGTATCACTTTAATAATCTTCACCATCACATGTAAAACATTCATGATGCCTTGTTAACTTCAGAGCACTAAAGTTTCCCATCATTATCTCCATTACTGAAGGCCATCTATACCATGAAAATCTGCACTTAAGAGCTAGCCACTTAAAGCTTTTAGCACACTTATCACACAATATTGTACTGTAAAGCTGCTTCCTTCATACAGTTTATATACAGGTTTACATTCAAAATGAGCGGATGCTTTTATCCAAAGCAGAATCCAATCCAAGCACAGAGCATGGCCCAAGTGCTACAAAACAAAGCTTCCAAAGATAATTGTAGGAAGAACAATGAGAGCAACTACTAAACACAAGAGTAAGTCGTAGTACTCAGAACTGCTACAACTACTGTTCACGAGTCGGACAAACTGTAGTGCAGAGCAATACATTTACACCACAAACTCAACTCAAAAAATCTCCATTTTGGTTAAATCCAGACTTCATAATTCGAGAGAACAATGATTGAGAAGCTCGGAAGTTATCAATTTAGTTAATTATTAACACACAGTCACTGAGTCAGTCTGATCAACTTGTAAACAAATTATAAATGTTGAATATTGGAGTAATAAACATTGCTGTTAGAGTTTCCCTCGTTCTCGGAGTCGCTCGCCAACTCGAACACTTCCGCATTCCTCGCACCACGTTGCTGAGAGCAGCGCCTCCCCATTCACGAACTCCCGTTTTGTTTACTTTGCCATGTGCTTTTGTTTTTGTTTTACGTCATGTCTCCGCCCCCGGCCTTTCATAGGTTTTCCGTTTATTGTTTAATTATGAGTTTCAGGTGTTTTGTGTTTAAACTCGTTTGTTTCTGATTACCCTCCTTATTTAAACCTCTTCCCGTTTCCGCTTCCTCGTGGAGTATTAAATGAAAGTCTTGAAAGTATTAAGTGAAAGTATTGAATGTATTGAATGTATGTATTAGAGATCTATGTGAATGAATGTGCCGTGCGTTTGCACTCTCCTGGACCATGGACTACAGCCTCGCGATTGTTTGGATTACTGCCTCGTTCTATTGTGGAATATAACCTTGCCTTTGTGGATCTACTTCCTGGTGATTCTGTGGATTATTGCCCATGTATTTTTGTAAACCACAGCCTTAGTTTTGTCATGAGGATTATCGTTTGTTTTGACCCTGCCTTTGAGTTACGTTTTTCCCCTGTCCCAATACTTATGGTTCTCTGCATTTCCCCCTGTCCTTATACTTTTGGTTTTTCCCTAATAAAGTGACTTTCCCCTGCGCTTGCATCCAGTCCCTGTTTGTGTTACATAACAATTGGAGTAATAAATATTGGAGTAATGATCTGGCCACCATGAACAAGTAGTATTAAAACTGAAAAATAACATAATATTATGTAGAGAATAAAACGTGACAGGGTGTGCTGTTGTACAAATTGTACACAAATTTGTAATTTTTGTTATACAAATAAGGAACAATATATTTTTTAATAGTTACATTAAATGTTGTGGAACCTCTGTGAAACAAGTTTTTGCTATCATTTACTTTATAGCAGCTACAAGCAGCCATTTCTTCAGCAGCCTCTATTCTTTCAATCTTGAAATTAATAAAGCAAAAAAACAAACAAACAAAAAACAATCTTGTCATGTTACAGAGAAATCACAAACCTCTGTCATGAAGACTTATTGGTAATGTTGGTTTAAAAATTTTAAACCAACATCTCCAAGCTTCACCACATATACAATTATATGTTGTAATTTTTAAATAACACCACAGTTTTAAGTCATTTATTATTATAACAGTGGTGCTTGAAAGTTTGTGAACCCTTTAGAATTTTCTATATTTCTGCATAAATATGACCTAAAACATCATCAGATTTTCAAGTCCTAAATATAGACAAAGAGAACCCAATTAAACAAATGAGACAAAAAATATTCTACATGGTCATTTATTTATTGAAAAAATTGATCCAATATTACATATCTGTGAGTGGCAAAAGTATGTGAACCTTTGCTTTCAGTATCTGGTGTGACCCCCTTGTGCAGCAATAAGTGCAACTAAACTGGTAACTGTTGATCAGTCCTGAACATCGGCTTGGAGGAATTTTAGCCCGTTCCTCAGTACAGAACAGCTTCAACTCTGGGATGCTGGTGATTTTCCTCACATGAACTGCTCGCTTCAGGTCCTTCCACAACATTTCTATTGGATTAAGGTGAGGACTTTGACTTGGCCATTCCAAAACATTAACTTTATTCTTCTTCAACCATTCTTTGGTAGAATGACTTGTGTTCTTAGGGTCGTTGTCTTGCTGTATGACCCACTTTCTCTTGAGATTCAGTTCACGGAGAGATGTCCTGATATTTTCCTTTAGAATTCGTTGGTATAATTCAGAATTTATTGTTCCATCAATGATGGCAAGTCGTCCAGGCCCAGATGCAGCAAAACAGGCTCAAACCATGATACTACCACCACCATGTTTCACAGATGGGAAATGGTTCTCATACTGGAATGCAGTTTTTTCCTTTCTCCAAACATAACACTTGTCATTTAAACCAAAAAGTTCTATTTTGGTCTTATCAGAGCACAAAACATTTTTCCAATAGCCTTCTGGCTTGTCCACGTGATCTTAAGCAAACTGCAGACAGGCAGCAGTGTTCTTTTTGAAGAGCAGTGGTTTTCTCTTTGCAACCCTGCCATGCACACCATTGCTGTTCAGTTTTCTCCTGATGGTGGACTCATGAACATTAAGTGAGAGAGGCCTTTAGTTGCTTTAGTGATCTTTGTTGGTTGACCACTCCTACAATGGTCTTGAATTTCCTCCATTTGTAAACAGTCTGTCTGACTGTGGTTTGGTGGAGTACAAACTCTTTAGAGATGGTTTTCTAATCTTTTCCAGCCTGATGAGCATCAACAACTCTTTTTCTGAGGTCCTCAGAAAGCTCCTTTATTCGTGCCATGATACACTTCCACAAACATGTGTTGTGAAGATCAGACTTTGATAGATCCCTTTTCTTTAAATAAAACAGAGCGCTCACTCAAACCTGATTGTCATCCCATTGATTGAAAGCACCTGGCTCTAATTTCACCTTCAAATTAACTGCTAACCCTAGAGGTTCACATACTTTTGCCACTCACAGATATGTAATACTGGATCATTTTCCTTAATAAATAAATGGCTAAGTATAATATTTTGTCTAATTTGTTTAATTGGGTTCTCTTTGTCTACATTTAGGAAATCCAATGATTTTTTTTTTTCGGTCATATTTATGCAGATATATAGAAAACTTATAGAAAATTTCAAGCACCACTGTAGCTTAAATTATGTAGAGCATCTGCCATAAAAGTCCCTGTGAATTAGCTGTTACTATAGAAATTATACAGTATGTATCATTACATTTAAGTATCACTTTAATCATCTTCACCATCATATGTAAAACATTCATGATGCCTTGTTAACTTCCAAGCACTGGAATTACCCATCGTTATCTCCATTACTGAAGGCCATCTATACCATGAAAATCTGCACTTAAGAGCTAGCCACTCAAAGCTTTTTAGCACACTTTATCACACAACATTACACTGTAAAGCTGCTTCCTTCATACAGTTTATATACAGGTTTACATTCAAAATGAGCGGATGCTTTTATCCAAAGCAGAATCCAATCCAAGGACAGAGCATGGCCCAAGTGCTACAAAACAAAGCTTCCAAAGAGAATTGCAGGAAGAACAATGAGAGCAACTACTAAACACAAGAGTAAGTCGTAGTACTCAGAACTGCTACAACTACTGTTTCCATGTAAGCTGTATGTTTAAACACGTCGATACATATCAACATAGCAAAAAAGAACACACACAAGTAATGTATAGACATGGATTTCAGAGTGAAAGGAGTTAGGGTTGACCATAGTTATGGTTTTGATGCTGCTACTGAAACTTTATTGAATAAACATTAATTAAAACACAGACAAGCTGGCATAAGATATATTTTTTTTAATTGAAGATGAATAAATGAATTTTTTTTAAGTGTAGTCTAGTCTAGTTTCAGAGACTGGTTTATGTTAAATTTGCCATTTACCATTGCTCATGTCACATAAGGTCATTCTGTAATGAATCACAATCCAAAAATATAAACCACACAGCTGAATTACAGAAACACAGTCCTAAATTTCTCGCACCTATTGAACACACTGAATATGCTGCCTAATATATAACATCAGTGTTCATGAGAAATGCAAATATTGCTAAATTTTGTAAACTGTGTGTTCATAACAAGTACATTTTTCATGGCTGTGTCACTTGTTCTGACAAATGTGATAATCAATCATGTGTATTAAATAAACAGTCTTTCAGTACAGAAAAGATATACAAACAAAATTCTGATTAAACAAAAGAAAAACAGTAACAAGTTATTTAAAGTAACAAAGTTCTTCACAGTTCATAAAAAAACCTTTATATTTCCCATTGACATCAAGCTAATGAGTTCTGTGTAATGCACCCCTAACTCTAGCTACCTCACTGAGAGCCAAATCTAATTTTCTCTTGTTATACTTTAATAAACAGACCTGCTTATTACTGTTTAGTTCCTCTTGAGCTTTTACCATAGGATTCCATCTTATGTTAGATGATCCAAATTACTCTCATTATATTACAGGAGAAGTTTGGAAAGAGCTTGTGATGGGTTGCCTATAAGGGGAGTTCTGCTGTGTTTAATTTAATCACATGGCAATCTCAACTCAAGGCACTTTGCTGACTGGACAAAAAGTGAAGTAATGATCCTAGGCTATTATACTAATAAGAACAATTCAATTATACAAAAGTATAGCCAATAAATGTAATATATTCTGTACAAGGCCTGCAGCAAAATTAAGGGAAAGGGCTAGTGATCTTCTTCATTTCCTTTCGGCTGTTCCCTTCAGGGGTCGCCACAGCGAGTCATCTGCCTCCATCTAGCCCTATCCCCTGCATCCTCTTCTCTCAGACCGACTACCTTCATGTCCTCCTTCACTACATCCATAAACCTCCTCTTTGGTCTTCCTCTCGGCCTCCTGCCTGGCAGCTCTAACCTCAGCATCCTTTTACCGATATATTCACTCTCCCTCCTCTGAACATGTCCAAACCATCTCAACCTGGCCTCTCTAACTTTGTCTCCAAAACATCTCACATGTGCTGTCCCCCTGATGTACTCATTCCTGATCCTATCCATCCTCGTCACTCCCAAAGAGAACCTCAACATCTTCAGCTCTGCTACCTCTAACTCTTCCTCCTGTCTTTTCCTCAGTGCAACTGTCTCCAAACCATACAACATCGCTGGTCTCACTACTGTCCTGTACACCTTTCCTTTCATTCTTGCTGGTACTCTTTTATCACACAACAGACCTGACACTTTTCTCCACCCATTCCAACCTGCCTGCACACGCTTCTTCACCTCTTTTCCACACTCCCCGTTGCTCTGGACTGTTGACCCTAAGTACTTAAAATCCTGCACCTTCTTTATCTCTTCTCCCTGTAACCTCACTGTTCCACTTGGATCCCTCTCATTCACACACATGTATTCTGTCTTGCTGCGACTAACCTTCATTCCTCTTCTCTCCAGAGCAAACCTCCACCTCTCTAGAGTTTCCTCCACCTGCTCCCTGCTCTCACTACAGATCACAATGTCATCCGCAAACATCATAGTCCATGGAGATTCCTGTCTGACCTCATCTGTCAGCCTGTCCATCACCACCGCAAACAAGAAGGGGCTCAGAGCCGATCCTTGATGCAGTCCCACCTTCACCGTGAACTCCTCAGTCACACCTACCGCACACCTTACCATTGTCCTACTGCTCTCATACATATCCTGCACCACTCTAACATACTTCTCTGCCACTCCAGACCTCCTCATACAATACCACAGCTCCTCTCTTGGCACTCTGTCATACGCTTTCTCTAAATCTACAAAGACACAATGCAGCTCTTTCTGACCCTCTCTGTACTTCTCCATCAACATTCTCAAAGCAAATATTGCATGTGTAGTGCTCTTTCTTGGCATGAAACCATACTGCTGCTCACAAATGCTCACTTCTCCCCTTAGCCTTGCTTCCACTACTCTTTCCCACAACTTCATTGTATGGCTCATCAGCTTAATACCTCTGTAGCTTCCACAACTCTGCACATCTCCCTTGTTCTTAAAAATCGGCACCAAAACACTTCTCCTCCATTCCTCAGGCATCCTCTCACTCTCTAAGACCTCGTTGAACAACCTAGTTAAAAACTCTACTGCCATCTCTCCTAGACACTTCCATACCTCCACTGGTATGTCATCAGGACCAACCGCCTTTCCTCTCTGCATCCTCTTCAAAGCTCTCCTAACTTCACCCTTGCTAATCCTTTCTACTTCCTGCTCAACAATATTTGCCTCTACTACTCTTCTCTCTCTGTCATTTTCCTCATTCATCAGTTCCTCAAAGTACTCCTTCCATCTTTCCCTCACCCTCCTGTCACCTGTCAACACATTTCCATCTCTATCTTTAATCACTCTAACCTGCTGCACATCCTTACCATCTCTATCCCTCTGCCTCGCCAACCGATACAAATCCCTCTCACCTTCCTTACTATCTAACCTTGCATACATGTCCTCATAAGCTTTCTGTTTGGCCTTTGCCACCTCTATCTTAACCTCATGCTGCATCTCCCTATATTCCTGTCTACTTTCCTCCGTCCTCTCACTGTCCCACTTCTTCCTAGCTAACCGCTTCCGCTGGATACTCTCCTGAACTTCCTCATTCCACCACCAAGTCTCCTTGTCCTCTTTCCTCCTTCCAGATGACACACCTAGCACCTTCCTACCTGTCTCCCTGATCACTTTGGCTGTAGTAGTCCAGTCATCTGGAAGCACCTCCTGACCACCTAAAGCCTGTCTCAACTCCTCCCTGAAAACCACACAGCACTCTTCCTTTTCCAACTTCCACCACTTTGTCTTCTGCTCTGCCTTTGCTCTCTTCATCTTCCTCACCACCAGAGTCATCTTACACACCACCATCCTATGCTGTCTAGCTACACTCTCTCCTACCACTACTTTGCAATCGCTAATCTCCATCAGATTACAGTGTCTACATAAGATATAGTCCACCTGTGTGCTCCTGCCACCACTCTTATATGTCACCCTGTGTTCCTGCCTCTTCTGAAAGTACGTGTTCACCACAGCCATCTCCATACTTTTAGCAAAGTTTACCAACCTCTGTCTTTCTGGGTTCCTTACCTGAAGACCAAACCTGCCCATTACTTCCTCATCCCCACTATTCCCTTCACCAACATGTCCATTGAAGTCTGCCCCTATCACCACTCTCTCACATCTGGGAAAACTCTGCATCACTTCCTCAAGCTCGCTCCAGAACCTGTCTTTCTCCTCTTGCTCACAACCTACTTGTGGAGC
Source organism: Cranoglanis bouderius (assembly GCA_023630585.1). Lineage (NCBI taxonomy): Eukaryota > Metazoa > Chordata > Actinopteri > Siluriformes > Cranoglanididae > Cranoglanis > Cranoglanis bouderius. The sequence continues at coordinate 30,082,530 of CM042536.1, forward strand.
ATAAGCACTAACAACATTCAACATCACACCTTCAATTTCCAGCTTCAGACTCATCAACCTATCTGACACTCTCTTTACCTCCAGAACATTCTTCACAAACTCCTCCTTCAGGATCACTCCTACTCCATTTCTCTTCCTGTCCACCCCATGATAAAACAGTTTAAACCCTGCTCCAATGCTTCTAGCCTTGCTCCCTTTCCACCTGGTCTCCTGGACACACAGAATGTTGACTTTCCTCCTCTGCATCATATCTACCAGCTCTCTGCCTTTACCTGTCATTGTACCAACATTCAAAGTCCCTACTTTCAGTCCTAAACTCCTGCCTTTCCTCTTCTCTCTCTGCCTACGGACACGCCTTCCTCCTCTAACACACCTTCCTCCTCTCCTTCTTCGACCAACAGTAGCCCAATTTCCACCAGTGCCCTGTAGGTCAACGGCAACGATGGCGGTCGTTGTTAACCCGGGCCCTGACCGATCCGGTATGGAAGTCATGTTAGTGATTCGCATATTGAATTTGGCAAAAGTTTTACGTCGGATGCCCTTCCTGACACAACCCTCTCTATTTATCCGGGCTTGGGACCGGCACAAAAAGTACACTGGCTTGTGACCTTCTGTGGCTAAGGGAAAGGGCTAGTGATAGTACGAGTATTACTGATACCTCTACTACTAATGATGTTACTATTACTAATTCTGTTACAACTACTGATTTTTTTATTGCTAATACTGATGCAGTTATGGGATTATCACCATTTCTAGTAAGAATATGATTTACTAAAACATGTGGTAAGAATAATACATATTTTTAATTTTACTCCTTCTGATTCTGTTACTACTAATACCATTACTCGCACCAGTACTAGTGATAGAGCTACTACCAATACTACTACTACTACTAAAAAAATTTTAAAAAAACCTCCTAACAGTTACTCTCTTTTCAACAGGTTTGTGTTCAGTGCACTTCGTTGTAATCGTACGAACCAGAAATGAAATATCCATTGATGGAGAATTTAAAGCACTCTTGTATGTCGCTCTGGATAAGGGGGTCTGCTAAATGCTATAAATGTAAATGTAAATGTACTACTGCTACTACTACTGATTCTGCCACCTGCCACTAGTACATATATTACATATGTCCACTGCCACAATTACTAACAATACATATTGATGTTACTAAAACTATATATACTGCATTTATATGATGTTACTATACTTTTCAGGTGAAACTGAAGGCTAAAACCAAGAGTAGATGCTCAGAGCTATTTATTGTTTAAACAGTCAATCTAACAGGACACACCTGGGTAATAAGAAACACCTGCCAGTCACGTTCCAATATTTTTGCTCGCCTACAAAGTGGGTGGTCTGATATAAAATGTGCTATGTTCTATGTTGTTTAACACATCTACATATAAATACCAGGAAATAAAAGCTGAAATTCTAAACTCTTTTAATATTCATTTTTTGGTCTCAAACCCAAATGTTTTCAGTCTACAACAAAAAGAAAAGGAACTGGCCTTGCTGTTCCAATAGTTTCAGATGGGACTGTACGTATATAAACACACTTTGAGGGAAGATGGGAGGTGGGAGGGTTGTAAGGAACGTGATGGCTGAGCAGACCTTTCCTGTCAAGGTAGCTGTCTAGTAACATCAATCTGACATAAAATTCCACCTTAATAAATTGGAATTTTATTTAGAAACTAAAGAGTCAACATCATTAAGAGAGAATAGTCATAACTGAGTGTTGTTTATAGAATTCCTGAATACTGATCATGTTTATAACAGTATGGTGCTCAGAGAACACAGCAGATTCAGGTTAAAAACACACGTGAGATGTTATTTATTAGTGCTCATGCCGCTTGGCACAGTCAGTGGGCAGTCATGTAAAATTTAAATAAATAAAAGTCTAAGGTTGATCCCTCTGCCTCTGCATTTATTGAGAAAGAAAACATGAATAAGGCTTTACAAGCACTACCAAAGCAATCAAGCTACTCTATCCTGCCAACAACTGGCCAATGAGGGCATTATTTTGAGTGCTTGCACCCTGCAGTTTGGCTATATTATTATTATTATTATTATTATTATTATTATTATTATTATTATTAAGCACCGATGGTGTGTAGGCACCCTATTGTCATTCTGCCTTTTGTTATTATTATTATTATTATTCTGCTTCTTCTTCTGGCTAGAGTGTCTATGGCAGGCCATAGAACTGTGTGGTAAAAAGTTGTGAAATTTGGCACACTGATTGGGGAGGGTCTAAGGACCATTCTGACCAAATTTGGGCCAAGTGCTGCCAACACTCCACCAGTGACCACCATTGGGTCAAATTTGGGCCTAATTTGGAAGTACCTTTATGGTCATAACTTTTGAAACATCTGTACAAAATTTAAAAGGCATCCCTAGATTCCCTTGGTTGAGATGAATCCAACTATGACGTCAATTTCCACCAATTTTCCTCCATCTTGGAATTTTTTTTCAAAACCCTTTTTAATATATATATATATATATATATATATTTTTTTTTTTTTTTACCAAGACACAAATCTTGGCAGGCAGCTTCAGGACCATGCCCTGAAGCTATGCAACAAATTTTGTGACAGCACCACTTACTGGTCAAATGTTATAATAACATGACAAAAATGCTTCCATCTAAGCCATTTTTGCTACTTCTCTTCCAAATTTTGTCCCATCTTCACCAAATTTGGCTCACATGATGAAAAAAAACATAACTACATTAGATGCTTTTAAATTTCAAGAAGAAAAAATGTTTCATGTCAGAGCAGTAACAATCATGACCACAGGTCAATGTAGCAACAGACAACACCACAGGTCACAGCAGTAGCAGCAGCTGCAGCAGCAATGCCACCCTGCTGCCCATTTGTTCATCTAGACCTTTCCTCCTACAGTTAAATAATTCCACCACTGTCTGTGGTCAAAACATACACATCATGAGTGAAACTACAAATCACTCTTGAATCTCTTTGCCTAAAGTTGCTGGCTCTACTTCCCTGTGATTGCAACTATTGCAGCGCGTGGGTGCTTGGCTACTGAAAATGCTGCTTGAAGCTTTTACTGTTGTTGTTGTTATTATTATTATTATTAAAAATAAAGAGATAGACCTAGATTTCACAATAGTGAAAACAGAAATTTAAGTATAATAAAAGAAATATCAGTAGTAGTAAACATTTAAATATACTCTTGACATTAATAGATTGAATATGACTAGGTAATGAATTCCAGATGACCAGTAAAAAGTGAAGACACCAGTGTAAAAAAGTGAGGACAGTCCTAAGGATTTAACAGGAGTATTGGGTTTAGGATGTGCAAAGAACAGAATGTTATGTATGTCATTTATTTGGAGCTGTTTTACTCTGAGCTTCACTGGCAGCATACGAACCAGCTTTAACTCTTGTACCTTCTGTGGGTCCTTGGGGGGGGGGCATTTATCAGGTACTGAACAATTTTGTTCTGGGTAGCCTGGAGACAATCCTTATTTCTCTTGGTAAGGCTGGAGTACCAAGAGGCACTGGCATAGTCAAAATGACTGAAATGCTAACGTGAGCAATTTCTTCATATCCATAACTTGATTTTGGTGTTAATAATAATTAAAAAGAAGAAGAAGAAGAACAACAACAACAACAAGATGAACTATTTATTTTTTGTCATTATTCAAAATTCAGTAGCATATTTCTAGGTTCAGATTTTGTGCTCGAAGGCTGACATGATGTACGTCTTTGCTTCTATCGCCATCTACCGGCGACATATTGTTACTTCAGTAGCGTTTTGCAATTCGATTAAGAAACTTCAGCTTCGTTGTAAACAAACAGAATAAACAGCAGCTTACCAGCAGCTCGAGAACATTAAATTATGGCGAATAACTTCTCTAGCAAGTTTGCATGAAACTTATGGAAGCCTTTTAAATCACTTTACTAAGAACAGCATATCACCACATTTCAATCTCTTTAATTGTGATGATTAGTTAATTAACGTGAACGTAAAAACAACAACAACAACAACAACAACAACAACAACAAAAACCGAATTCCATCACAGCTCCATTAACAGCGTCGGTTCAACTCGGCTTTAACTTCGGCTTCACTCGGTTCTGGCTTCGGCTTGACCTGAACGCGCAATGCATTATGGATGTTCATGCGCAGTATTTGCACTGAGAGTAGTGCGAACCTAAAAGGCGGCGGCTGTGCGGGTTTAAAAACACATCATGGCACCTGTCACCAGTATTTTACTGTGGCTGTTATTTGATTTGGATGTTTCTGATCAGGCTCCGAAAGTAAACGCTTTCGGGGAAATATCCAGTTCTTGCTACAAACCAGTCAAATTCAACAGCACTACGTTTGTAAGGTAACTAAATGTTTAGGGGAAAGAAAGTTTACATCAGTAACGTTTACATTTTATATAGCGTCTACGATGTGATTTATTCCTTAAATAAGTAAGAATTATCACAATTACAACGTCGTACTGCCAACTAAACTGGAAGTTGCACAGCTTTGTGAATGTTTACACCGCAGCGACGTTGAATTCTTGATTCTGATGTGTCAAATGGTGTTGCGTCGTTTTCTATAACAGCGTCTTAGACACTAGTTCCGGCTGTGAGGCAAATCACAGGTTTATATTAATGCGCTTCTACTCATGTTATCGTTTGTATAGTAACAACATATATTGGGTGTAGTATGGCAGCATAAACAGTATAAACAGTTTAAAAACGTTTATTTAGCACTTTAATTATCCAACACAGAAAAGAGAAATGCTGATCAGGGAGCAACTGTTTATAGCTGTTATATGTTATAACGTATTGATAACAAGAACTATCTTGTTTTGTGGACATTCTACAACATATAACTTTAAACAAAAATGCGTGTGTTCTTCAATTACTAAAAGAAATCATTGGCAAATTGCTGTGGTATAAAGAGGAATAAAACACTTTGGTACGTGCTGTTATTGGAAAATAATCAACTTTGGGGCATCACACTACTCCACTGTTGATTCATTTTTTATAACAGCACATCTTTGTGTTTTATTTCTTACATGTGTTCAATGAGTCTTTATTTATTACGACTTTTAAAAATAGATGACAGAAGTAATCCATGCAGCTAATTTTACAGGGTACTTTGCATTAAAATGCTTTTTTTTCTTCATGTTTTTTAGAACATATCCCAGACCTCATGAGCACTTGAACATCGCTGAGCTCCCTGCTTCCTGGGACTGGCGTAACATTGATGGGATAAACTATGTGAGTGTGACGCGCAATCAGCATATCCCTCAGTACTGTGGCTCCTGCTGGGCCATGGGCTCCACCAGCGCCCTGGCAGGTATACAATCTGGACTAACCTGTGCATCTCCTAACCCTTTCATTCCTGTGTAGCGCTTATATAGATAACTAGCACACGCTAAATCCCAGATGGATCGAAGAACTGTACCTATAGTGTGCAGAAGCCATTATATCATACATTATGTAGTGTGCGTGGAGGAGGAATGAAATACATTGTATAGCAACTAAACATGCTAGCAAAACCAACAGCTTCTCTTGACCAGTCAGCATTATGGAAAAAATGTGGTTATTGCGGTCCTGTGCAAAAAGGAGAAAAGGGCTCATATTACATATTCTGTATTACATAACTTATACCACAGCGCTGTGGAATTTAATTGATCAGAAGGTGTAGATTAATTTTCTGTAACAGCAACTGTGATAGTAGCTTTGGCTGTAATCCAAAGCATATGAGGATGAGCTACATAATCTAAGACAAATAATAAAACAGTTGTTATTTAACACAGCAAAACATATCCTTAATAATCCTTAATATTGTAATGTTTTCTATAAGAAATCGTTTATTTAACATTTATAGAAGGAGTCTCGGGGGTCATTGCATTATAACAGTCAGTAAGTTTTCCACCATGGGAATATCAGGACAGAGCAGTTTGTGCTTTCTGGTTTCTCTGTAACATGAAAAGCTGCATTTTTTGAATTCGAGAGAGAGAAAAAGTTCAACAAAAAACTCTTGTTGTTTCTCCTCATAAGATCGTATAAACATCAAAAGGAAAGGGGCATGGCCATCAGCTTACCTGTCCGTCCAGAACGTAATTGACTGTGGAGGGGCAGGGTCTTGTTTTGGAGGTGATCACCTGGGTGTGTATGCTTATGCACATGACAAGGGCATTCCAGATGAAACCTGCAACAATTATCAGGCCAAAAATCAAAGTAAGTACAGAGTCCATATACTGTATATACACCTATATAATTGTAATACATACATGTGTATTATATAAACATAAACTTAAAGTTTTTATTTAAAAAAAGTATCAAATTTTGTTAATGAATGAGTTGCAATTAATTAATTTATTACATTTAAATGTAATATTTACACATCAGTAATAAATCAGTAATGACATCAGCTTAATTTTATTAGAGATTTGCAGTAGCTTATGTCTTGCAATAGCGAGCTGAACAAGAATCTTCAAACATGTTTTAACAGTGTGAGGTTGGCATCATTTTCTCCTTCTTCCCAATTTTTGTGTATGTAGAGTGTGATCTGTTTAACCAGTGTGGCACCTGCTCATTCTTCGGATTATGTTCTGTTGTGAAGAACTACACTTTGTGGAAAGTAGGAGACTATGGTGAGGTTTCAGGACGAGACCAAATGAAAGCTGAGATCTACAAAAATGGCCCAATAAGGCAAGTTTCCTACTTCATATACAGTGTCAGTGAGCACTCTCTTCAGTGAGTTTACGCGATCTGAACATGAACCTGTTCCCTCTCCTCCATCCTCTTTGCATGGCAGCTGTGGAATCATGGCAACTAAAGGTTTTGAGGCATATGAGGAAGGCGTGTTTACAGAGTTTCATGTCATCTCACTCATGAACCACATCGTATCTGTGGCTGGCTGGGGAGTCACTGATGATGGAACAGAGTACTGGATAGTCAGGAACTCCTGGGGCGAGTTTTGGGTGAGCTACCCATTCATCTTTTCTGTACAGTCAGAAACATAAGACATAGTATATGAACTGGGCCATGAATATATACAGTAGCAATCAAAATTATTCAACCCCCATTGCAATTCAGGTTTATTGTCAAAATTTACAGACTTTCAGCTGTTTGCAATGAACAAATCAAACAAAAGCAATTGAAATAGTTCAACACAACGAATGCTTCAAGTGGTTTCCCCAAATTCAACTGAAAATGCAACTTATAATGACTTTCAAAATTATTCAACCCCTTCATGGCTAGTATCTTTACTTCTTATTAGTGGATCCTTTTGCTGTTATGACCCGCTGCAAACGGGATGCATAGCGAGACACCAGCTTCTAGCAGCGTTCCTGAGGAATCTTAGCCCATTCTTCATGAGCAATGGCCTCCAGTTCAGTAATATTTTTGGGTTTGTGTGCTGCAACCGGCTTCTTCAAATCAAAAAGTCAGGTGACTGTGATGGCCCTGTAGAATATTCCAGGACTTCTTCTGCAACCAAGCCTTGGTGGAATTTGAGGTATGCTTGGGATCATTGTCCTATTGGAAGGTCCAATGACACCCAAGCTTCAGCTTCCTCACAGACGGCGTGACGTTTTCTCCTAGGATTTACTGATACTTCAATGAATCCATCTTGCCTCCACACGATGCAGGTTTCCAGTCCAGAGGATGCAAAGCAGCCCCAGAGCATCACCGAGCCACCACCATGCTTGACTGTGAACAGAACACTGTTTTCTTTCTTCATTCTTCTTTCTCCAGACGACCACTGATCCCTCGTGCTGAAAAGTTCCAGTTTTGTTTCATCGCTCCACAGAACAGAATCCCAAAACTTCTGTGGCTAATTTATATGATTTTGAGCTGACTTTTCTTGTGCATTTGGGTCAGTAGTGGTGTACGTCTTGGAGTTCTGGCATGGAAACCTTCTAGGTTTAGTATGCGCCATACTGTGCTCACTGAAACCTCAGTGCCTGTTGCCACCAAGTCTTGCTGCAGGTCTTTTGCAGTCACTCGAGGGTTTTTCACAACCTGCCTTCTCATAAATCTGGTTGCAGCCATTGATAGCTTCCTTTTTCTGCCCCATCCAGGTATTTCATGTATTTTCTGCCCCTAGCCAGTTCAGGTATTTCATGTGTTCCAGCTCAAGCACACCTGGTACAACTAATGAAGCCCTTGATTAGTTGCATCAAGTGTGATTGAGACAACACCTGTTTTACATATTTGTGCTGTTGTGAGGGATTTTATTCAGGGGGTTGAATAATTTTGAGACTGGAGAAGACATTATTAGTTGCATTTTCAGTTGAATTTGGGGAAACCACTTGAAGCATTCATTGTGTTGAACTATTTCAGTTGCTTTTGTTTGATTTGTTCATTGCAAACAGCTGAAAGTCTTTAAATTTTGACAATAAACCTGATTTGCAGTGGGGGTTGAATAATTTTGATTGCAACTGTATGTGTGTATATATATATATATATATATATATATATATATATATATATATATATATATATATATATATATATATATATTGTTTTTATTACTATTTTTACTCACTGATCCCTTGCTCTGGATCAGCTGTAATCTAGTCCAGCAAACCATCAAAAGCTTAACACTCCAATAAAAGCTTAATGTCAGAAAAGCAAATTAGGCACTTGTAACTCACCCTAGTTTATCTAGCACCACACAGTGCAATGAAAAATGTTAATGGCTTTTAAGATGTGCTGGATATATTAGCTGTAATAGCAGCAGCAGAAGTGATTTATATTTTTGTCCGCAGGGTGAGGCAGGCTGGGCCCGGATAGTCACTAGTGCGTTTAAAAAGGGTAAAGGGAACTGGTACAATCTTGCCATCGAGAAAGCCTGTGCATATGGAGACCCCATAGTGGCCTAAAGGAAGAACAACTGTTGAGAGCAGCTCTATCCACATGTCCAGAGTGTAATCCAACTGAGAGCAACACTTTCTATAGACTTTATTAAAGTGTTATGAATGGGATTGTGTTAGTAATGCAATTCAGTTTTCGAGGTAAAATCCATTAACATTTGCTGTCATAGAATTGCAGGGCTTAGAGAGCATTGTCACAATACTGTTTATTGTCTATGCTTTATTATTGCCTACTAATGGTAAATTATTTGCTTTTAAGTAAACCATGTGCTTTGTTTAGTTTTATTTAATGTGCTTACATATTTTCCTTAAACACTTATAATAATCTGATGTCTTGGTTGCTGTTTTTTTTAATTTATTTATTTATTTTTAAATAAAATTAAGCAAATGACTGTTAAATAGAGTAACAGAACTACTACAAACGTTCTATAGTGCCTTGTATAAGTATTTACCCCTTGAACTTTTCTGCATTCTGTAACCTGGAAGTGAAGTGGATTTGACTGGGATTATATGTTATGAATCTCCACAAAATACAGTGCCCTCCACTAATATTGGCACCCTTGGTAAATATGAGCAAAGAAGGCTGTGAAAAATTGTCTTTGTTTAACCTTTTGATCTTTTGTTTAAAAAATTCACAAAAATACTCTGCTCTCATGGATATCAAACAATTGCAAACACAACACAGGTTTATCAAAAAAAAAGAAAAAAAAGTCTTTGTTAAATATAAGTGTGCAATAATTATTGGCACCCCTATGAATTCATATGAGAAAAATATATTTGAAGTATATTCCCACTGATATTTTAAATTTTTTAGTACACTTGGGTGACTAGGAACAGGAAATTGTTCAACCATGACTTCCTGTTTCACGGGGTATAAATATGAGGTAACACATAGGCCAAATTCCCTTCATTTATAACAATGGGTAAGACCAAGGAATATAGCTGTGATGTGCAGCAAAAGGTTGTTGGGCTTCACAAAATGGGAGGTGGCAATAAGAAAATAGCACAAGCATTGAAAATGCTCATTTCCACCACCAGGGCAATAATTAAGAAGTTCCAGTTAACTGGAAATGTTATGAATCAACCTGGAATTGGACGTGTGTCTATATTGTCTCAACGCACTGTGAAGAGGATGGTTCGAGTGGCCAAAAAATCTCCAAGGATCACAGCTGGAGAATTGCAGAAGTTACTTGTGTCTTGGGGTCAGAAAGTCTCCAAAACTACAATCCGAAGTCACCTACATCACCACAAGTTGTTTGGAAGGATTTCAAGAAAAAAGCCTCTACTCTCATCCAAAAACAAACTCAAGATTAGATAGATTAATGACAAGATTAGGTAGATTAATGACATTAAGTCGGTTTCATTTCCAGGTCATAACTGCAAAATGTAAGAAAGTTCAATCTTAAAATTCTGTAATTTACAAATATATCCACAAATAATTTTGTATTCTTATATATATATATATATATATATATATATATATATATATATATATATATATATATATATTGCAGTGGATTGGATTTTAGGAGTGTGATTACAATATTGTTTATTCATTTTAATGTTTTTTTTATTGTTTTCTAATAGTATTGTTTTTCTTTTTAATGAAAAATAAAGACTGCACATTCTTTAACTTTTTACATTTATTTATTTATTTTACATGTATTTTATAAATTTACTCACAAAGTTATTATTCTGATGGCTTAATTGTTGTTTGTATATTTTTAAAAAATATAAGCAACACAACTACTACAAAGAACATATTAATTTTAACAGAACATATTCATATTAACAAAACATTCATATTAATGCGACATATTCATTTTAACACAACACATTAATTTTAACAATTACACAGTGGTTTTAACCGAATATATTTTTTGTAATTTTATTTTTATGAACATCACACACTGTGATGTTTGGTGTCTCAGCACAGCTTTCTACACCAGTGCTAGCATGTACCGGTCCCTAGTTACGGGGCTGAGGCAGTCTCGTGCTGCTTCCGATTGGCTGACAACCTTAGCAACAGAATACATGCCCGTCTCATTGGCTACTTTCTCCCGCCACTCGGTCAGTAATTAGACATCCTGAGTGTCCGTAAAGCGTGAGCCGCAAAAGCCCCGCCCCCTCCGACTGCAGAAAACAAGGGCATTGGGTTGGTAACTAACCCACCCCGGGTGCACTGCGAAACGGGGGGTGCTGAGCAGAGACGCGCCCCTGTCTTGGCGGAAGTTTCTGGATAAATCATCATGATACACTTCTCGGCATAATGCACACTTGGATGTGAAGGATGCCAGTGGTTTCTCATGTGCTTTGCAGAATCCGGTTACACTGCAATACTGGACTGCACGCAGATTAGAGACATCAAAACACTGGTGGTGTTTTTTTCCCGTGAGCGGATGAGTCGGTCACTGCATCGCTGCAGAGCTGGAAACTGTCGCTAAGGAATAAGCATCCCAGGTGAGCTATGATAATAATGCATTTAAACAGAAGAAAATCTGTAGGCTCTAGTAGGTACAATATAGTGATTTCCAGATCTGCACGGTGTACAGTTCATTCTGCAACATGTGTTGCGCAGAAACCGATCAATACCATTGACACGTTTATTCCAGCAGGATAAAATGTTTCCTCTGGCACACACATGAACCTCAGACATACCATAACACATGCTGTAATATTTAATGCATAAAGGCTTCATGCATGTAAGCGTGTTGTGTCCTGATGCACTGTATTCTAGATCAGTGAAATGCGCAGTTGATATTAATGTAAAGTAAACAGACAACGATCAGCAAAACAGCGTCAACAATACTAGGAATTAGTGTTGCTGTGTACAGTGTAATCACTGTACATTATGTTCCCATGTGTGTTACTCATTTTAGTCCTGCACGCCTACACAAAGAATTACATTCCTTTGGGACTGTATAAAGGGACATAGAGGATTTCACTCACATCCTCATACATCCTCAGGAACTATTTACGTTTATGGCATTTGGCAGATTTGCCCTTATCCACAGCAACTTACATTTATCTAATTTATACAGCTGAGCAGTTGAGGGATAAGGGCCTTGCTCAGGGAAGCTTGGCAGCTTGGCAGTGCTGGATCCCTGTGTGCGCAGAGTTTGCATGTTCTCCCTGTGCTTTGGGGGTTTCACCAGGCACTCCAGTTTCCTCCCCCAGTCCAACGACATGTGTTGTAGGCTGACTGGGATTTCCATATTGTCCGTAGTGTGTGAATATGTGTGTGATTGTGCCCTGTGATCGGTTGGCACCCCATCCAGGGTGTCCCCTGCCTTGTGCCCCAAGTCCCCTGGGATGGGCTCCAGGCTCCCCTGCGACCCTGTGTAGGATAAACTGTATGGAAAATGGATGGATGGATCCATGCTGCCTTTACAACTTGCACAAAGTATATAATGCACAACTCATCCTGTTATGTACAGTATTATATTATTTTCTATTATATACATATTCTCTATTCATATACCAATGAGAGATGCAAACTTAAATTCATTGTACTCGTACAACAGTAACAATAAAGTTATTCTATTCTGTCCTATCAGTCACAATTTATTAAAGTTGAAAATTTATTTAGATCCATGACATCTGTCCTTAATTAGAGTGTCAGAGGTTTCATTACTGACTCTATCTGGAACATTTAACACAGGTCCAAAAACTTGCACTTGACTAGCAATTGACCTTGAGGTTTAACAGACAACTGAATTTAAGATTGCCTTTTGTTTGTGTTTCAAAGATGCGTCGCAGGTTCATGGGTTGTTGTGGAGCTGTGATTGACAGGTTCTTTTGCCTCTGTAAACCCTGGCCTCTCCCTGTGCTCTGGCCTTCACTGTCTACCTCCAGTATTGATCTATGTGCAACTCTTATCGAGCTTTCCTGTGGAAAATGGGTGAACTGCACTCGCGGCAGTATAATCTGATCTACCCTTATTTGCCAAATTGAATCTCGTATCATCAGCATTGGAATAATCATCAGTGGAATAATCTTGTCTCCTGATGAGCTTGTAGCCAGCAATTCGTTCATCAGGTGTAGTATTACAGTAGATTGGCTTTTGATTATACGCATTTACTATGTCAGTGTTATTAAACTAGGAGGAAGCAGAGGATTTGGGTTTTAATCTTCTGTGATACTAGAAAGCTCAGAATTGTGCTTGCAAGTGGTTTAGATGGTTCCGGAGCTTGTTTGCGTAAAACTCTGCCCTTTTGCTGCCCAAAGCATTGATTTTAGAGTGTTGGTGTTGGAACCTCAGAAGATACCCTCTTTTGCCAATCAATAGTTGAGAAAATGCACTGCAGTATCTATAAGCAAGGCAGAGGTAGTAAAAGTATGTCCTAGACCAGCATAAACTCGAAGTTAACTATAACTAAAATAAGCCCCTTCATCTGAAAGACACTGAAGAAGAAAAAGTGATTACAAACTCCTACATTTACTACATTTTATGCCATGATGCATTTCTAATTCTAGAGAATTATGTCTCACATGTCCTGAGTCCCTGTAACTCTCGATGACAAAAAATACAGCTGGCATATGAAAATCATTTAAACACATAGAGTCTGTCTTCTATAACACAATACCAAGTGGATGCTCCAGTTTGCCTATGTGCACAGTCCCATGTTTTGTTTTGGGTTTTCTTTTTTTTTTTTTTTGCTCAAAAACCTCGTAGACAACCTCATTAAAAAGTAAATGATAGTTAGCTATTAAGTGCAGACTATACAGACTAAGGGAAATTAACATTTATATGAATTGCCTGGTACCCCATCCAGGGTGTCCCCCGCCTTGTGCCCCGAGTTCCCTGGGATAGGCTCCAGTCTAAACAGACTGGAAACAGACTATTATTACTAATATCATTAACCTCTCCTTACGTAGCACATCATGCTTGTGCCCTCAACAAAATGTCACCAAATAACTGCACAGTATTTTAGCTATGAGCTGTGGTGTTACCTGCTTTCACTGAAAGTTAAAAAATACTATTTGAGTCTGCTTAGCATGTTTATGTTCTGCAAGGTGACGTATTGTAGTGTGCTAACAGGAGAGTTTTAATATGGCTTTGCTATGCACTTTATTTTGCTCAGCTTGCTTCCAGTGGTACCTGCAAGTTCCTGATTCTGAAGACTGTCTAATAAATACACCAAGCAAAAGACATTCTACTGTCAGACAGATCTCACGTCGGCCAATGTGTGTAGCACAGACGGTGGTGGGACTTGGAAGCATGTGCTATAATTACAGCATCAAGTTGCGTTGACCACCATTAAGCTTTCAACATACACACCAAATGAGAACTGTTGTTTTGCAAACCACAGTAGGAAGTAGTTTCTTCCTCAAGTTGTTACTTAACTTACTTAACTAAAAGGCAACTATTAATAAAAAAACGAATAGCCAGGACACCAAATCTGATTGTCCCAGGCTACTGATTTGTCTATCCTTGTATATGGAAACACACAAAACCATTCTTATCTTAAACACATAATTCTAATTAAGAAAAAAAAACTATTTCTGTTGGAAACATCTGAAGTGTGATGAATTTAACACCAAGCCTTTGTGAACATACCTTCAACCTTTAGACAGGCTGGCCCAACATTTTGTTCTTCAATGACGACCTGACTCATTTTCTACTGACCCTATTCCAGTAAAGGGGAATTCTTGCCCTGCAATCACCAACGTAATAATACTCAGTGCCAGAGGAGTGGAAATCGGATCTCATTACATAAATGCACCAAAGCACTTCGCAATATTCTACTTTAGTCCCCCAGGATCTGGACTTATTTTAAGCCATGCTTTGGTAGGTCCCTGTTGAGAAGCTTCCCCTAATTTTAAATAATTTACATACAAACCCCCCATTTATTCTAAATAATGCATGGCACATCATTATGAACCTGGAAAAATGGAGTGGAGGTGGCTGGGAGTGGCTGGAGGAGACACAGCTGGGGAAAATAACAGGGAGCAAGAATGAGAGATGCAGGTCTTGTTATGCTTTCCTGAAAAAGGCAGACAGACAGGGCCTGATATTTCAGTGCTCATATTTCTGCCTGCTGCTCTGAATGCTGTTTGTGAATTACCGATCGACAGGCCTCGCGACTCTGCGTTCTGTCTGTCTAATCATTAGTCTGTCAGCTCTCATCAGCACTTACAAAAGCCAGCCTGCTGACTAATGCAGCTCCAAGCTACTGGTGAGCAGGTACACACTACAGAGGAGAAATGAAGCGCTAAAACACGTTAAATAGGAGGAAAGGCACGAGGAGGAAATTTGTTCTGAAGTTGTGGAAGACCTCATAATACCTGACATGACATGTTTCCTGTATTTATTTGTGCAAAATTGTAAACACAATTGTGTATTACACAATAGTCAAATCATTTTAGAACCATAGACTATTATAGATATGCAGTGCTTTGAATGCAACAAGCATACAACAAACACATAGCCTGCTCAGCAGAAATCCAAGCTAACCACTGTCTAACTGGACAAGTGGCGTGATTACACAACAGCAGGCAGGCATTCACACTCGAATGAAGTCCAATCCAGAATAGCTTTCATTTGTATGATGGGCAGTCAGTTGTGCAGTCATGCCATAGGCTGCTATCTCTGTGTCCAAAAGAAGAATGGTGGCTTTTTAGCAGCCATGGTTATTTTTAGACCAATGTTGAGGTCAAAATGTGAATTGACGTGTCTTTGTTGTCACATACACCTAAGCCACATGCTCCATATTGTATTACCATTTTGGCTAATGCAAATGGAATGGAGCTCTTTTATGTGGGTGTTTGGTCTTAGTTGTCTTTGCTTACGGTTATTGGTGGTGGGCATTTGACAAGATTTTTATTCAGGGTGGAAGCATGTTTAAAGCAAAAGCAGGTGAAGAATGCTTATCTGTGTGAGTGTGACTTCAGTGCCCTAAGCATGGGAGAACTAGAAGCTCCTTGAAAGCCTTACTGCAGGCACTAACTGCTACGAATGTCCTTATACTCTGTAAGTTGACAGCAGCTGTCAGGCACCACATCAGCAAACTTCTTTTGTGTGAGTCACTGTGCCTGTATTTCTCTAGGGCATAACACAAAAGCCCACGCTGCAAAATAAATGCTTAGTGCCAATGCTGGTGTACTGTACTGTAGCTGAAACTAGGTCAAGGACATATTAAGGGGATTCAAGTGGTGGGGTTTGTTTAATATTATCTAGCTGAGATAATTACATTTACATTATCTCATTTGGCTGATGCTTTTATCCAAAGTGACCTACAATTGAGACAGGGTACACCTGCGTAGTTGAGGGTTAAGCATCTTGTTCAAGGACTCCGATGTGGCAGCTTGGCAGTTCTGGGATTTGAACTCACAACCTGCCTTAACCACGGAGTCTCCACTTCCCCATGGTACTTAGAGATTACTTATGTTACAGAAAAAAATGCAAAATCCTCTGTCCTGATGACTTTAGCATGTCGGAAACCTCTGACTCTTACAAAGCACTGACACACTAGATACATTCCATAAATGCTAAATGTCCTCATCAAATCAACAATTACACTTTTCTTTTTTTTCTTTTTTACATGTGTTTATGTGGAGTGCCCACCATACAAGTCCCTGTGTAAGTTGTTAGAATAGAAACAATACTGTCAGAGCTGTACTGTTATAGAAAATTAATCAAGACCTTTTGACCAATCAGAATCAGAATGGTGCACAATGTTCCTGTATAACCAAAATAATTATTTACATTAGAAAGATTAGATTGTGATTATTTACAGAGATCAGGTTGTGTAGGCTTTATAGTTTGATAACACTCTCTCTATGTTTAAAATCAGACCATATGTGTTGATTCTTTGAATCCTGTAATTAATGAATTTGATGTGTAGATGACACTAATCAGACTCTGTATGCATTTGTCCAGGTAAGCGGGCAACATGCTGACTAGCATCACAGAGGGCATCCTGTGCTGCCTGACAGGCAAAAGTGGAAATGCGGTGCTGCCAG
Organism: Cranoglanis bouderius; assembly: GCA_023630585.1. Classification (NCBI taxonomy): domain Eukaryota; kingdom Metazoa; phylum Chordata; class Actinopteri; order Siluriformes; family Cranoglanididae; genus Cranoglanis; species Cranoglanis bouderius. The sequence goes on from CM042536.1 coordinate 30,099,348, forward strand.
TGGAACCATCGGATGCTGCCCCTTCTGATGGGTTCGAGTTTGTAGAGGTGAAGCCAGGCCGTGTATTGCGTGTGCGCCATGTCCTGCCAGAGCGTCCTGCCAATCCCGAGCTGCAGCAGGAGCAGGGTACCAGTGTGCACTGTAAGCGCAAGATCACTGTCTACCGCAATGGGCAACTGGTGATCGAGAACCTGGGTGACGTGCTGCGCTCCGAGATTCTGCATTGCCCCAATGGAGAAGTGGAGCAGTGCAGCACTGTGGAGGTGGAGCTTGCTGATTACTTCACTGCGCCTTCCTCCCCAGAACCCAAACCAGCTCCTCCTCCTCTTCCAGCCTCAGACCAACAGAAACCAGCTCCACCACCTAGGCGGCGCAGGAGGAAGCCCAAGCGCACAGTTCTCATTGACTCAGAGAGATGTATCAGCAGCTGTAAGGGGACCCACTCAGATGTGGCACTCTTCTTCATCCACGGCGTTGGTGGCTCACTGGACATCTGGGGTCGTCAGTTGGACTTCTTCTCCAAACTGGGCTACGAGGTCATTGCACCAGATCTGGCAGGGCATGGAGCCAGCACAGCCCCTCAGATAGCGGCTGCTTACACGTTCTACGCCCTGGCTGAGGACCTGCGTGCCATTTTCAAGAGATATGCCCGCAAGCGCAACATCCTCATTGGCCACTCATACGGGTGAGCTTAGGCATGAAGTTCTCAGGGAAAATGTTGCATTTTATTCAAATGTGCCAGAGAAAAGGTGCTGATGTTGGATCAGCTCTTCATGTCCACATACAGAGGTAGCTAAAAAATAGGAGGAAGATAGTGTTCAGGGAAATTTGAGAGGTTAGAGAGGTCGAGGTAAAAGGGCAGTGTTGCATTTTTTGTGTACTTTAAAATCTGTCCGAAAAGTGACAATGGTAGTTTTATCCACCACTATGTATTTGATCAATCTGTGACTTTTACTGGTTAATTTCCATTTTAGGAAATGAAATCTAATTGAAGCCCCTACTATCCTCATTCCAGGGTGTCTTTCTGCACATTCCTGGCACACGAATACCCAGAGCAAGTACATAAGGTGGTTATGATAAACGGTGGTGGCCCCACAGCGCTGGAGCCAAGTCTCTGTTCCATCTTCCAGCTGCCCTCTTGTGTCCTGCACTGCTTGACGCCTTGCCTCGCGTGGAGTTTCCTCAAGTACGAATCACACAAAATGTGCACTAAAATGATGCTTCAGCTGCACAGGGATTTAGGGTGTAGTTAAGATAGCATTTACTGCTGGGCTCAATACTTTATAGAGGGCTCTTGAAATACAAACTCACCATATTAGTAGGTAATGTAATGGCTGTCATTAAAATGGTAGCTAAGCAGGTAAATTGTACCCCAATGGTCCTTATTTCTGCTATTTATTGGTCATATATTTAATTAAAGCTCATTCCCTACATATCACATGAGTATTTAACTAAATGTAATTGCACTAATAACTGCAAGTAATAGATTATTAGCTCTTATTAACTGCACCAGTTTAAAGCCATTATGCTAGTATATTGTGTTAATTGTTTGACTTTTCCCTTGCTCTCGCCCCCCTTCACTATTCTCAACCTTCCTCATTTTTTCCTCAGGGCTGGATTTGCCAGACAGGGAGCTAAAGAGAAGCAGCTGCTAAAGGAGGGCAATGCCTTCAACGTGTCTCCATTCGTGCTGCGGGCCATGATGAGTGGTCAGTACTGGCCTGAAGGGGACGAGGTGTACCATGCCGAGCTCACCGTCCCCATCTTGCTTGTGCATGGCCTCTATGACAAGTTTGTGCCCATCGATGAGGACCAGCGAATGGCTGAGGTACGATTAAATATTTATAATAAATTAAAAAAAAGATAATAGATAATAAAAGTGCAATAAGGTAGGAGGTAGTGTAATAAGGGCAACAGGTTTTCTTTTGGATTTACCAGTACCCTAAAGATAACACTATGGATGAAAAGACAACGGTAAACAACTAGATCTCTGTGCTGTAATGAATGTATTGTTCGTTAAGGAGCATTACGTATATGCAGATGCCCATGCAGAAGTGGCAGATGGTTACTGAATGAAACAAAGGCTATCTTTCATTTACTTACATTTACTGAGTTACTGTGTTAATACTACTCTATTCATTTTATTTTATACCACAGCATTGTTGAATTCTCATATCTGATTGGCCAGAAGGTGTTGAATAATTTTCTATAATATAATAGCAGCTCTTACAGCAGTTCCAACTGTAAGGTTTATATTACTACACTGAATCTAATACAACATAATTTCTATAGTAACAGCTAATTCGCAGGGATTTGTATGCTGTGCCACATAATCTGAGTCTAACAATAAACCGCTTAAAAGCATACAACCTGTGAACTTTGATGTGGATGGGTTAAAACAGCAGAAGACCACATCACCTGGTCTTTTTCCAATCATCAGCTGTCCAGTTCGGTGAACTGGACAGTTCCACTGTAACCTCAGTCCTGTTCTTAGCTGACAAGAGTGGAACCCAATGTAGTCTTTTGCTATTGTAGCCTGAGATGCTTTTCAGCTCACCACAGATGTAAAGAGTGATTATCAGAGTTATTATAGCCTTCCTGTCAGCTTGAACCAGTCTGGCCATTCTCCTCAGACCTCTCATGTCAATAAGACTTTAGCATCTGCAGAACTGCTGCTCACTTTCACACCATTCTATAAGATTGTTGTGCACAAAAATGCCAAAATATCAACAGTTTCTTAAATACTTGGATCAGCCCATCTGGCACCAACAATCATGCCATGGTCAGAGTCACTGAGATCAAATGTTTCCCTCATTCTGCTGTTTTATGTGAACTTTAACCGAAGCTCTTGTCTTGTATGATTTTATGCATTGTGCTGCTGCCATATGATTGGCTGATTGGATAATTGCATAAATGAGCAGGTATACAGGTGTTGCATATAAAGTGGTCAGTGAGTGTATTTGCAAATTATTTTTTAACCGAAAATCTGACATTCTGTGTATTTCCAGATTCTCCTTTTTGCCTTCTTGAAAGTGATCGAGGAGGGCAGTCACATGGTCATGATGGAATGCCCAGACACAGTCAACACACTTCTGCATGAGTTCTTTCTCTGGGAGCCAGACATCACCAGAAAGGATTGTGTGGATGATACGCCTGTCACTCTGACTGTTACTACAGACACCATGACTGACGAAAACACTGGCACACAAAAATCCAACAAGCCTGTAAACAAATAACCAATGAAGTGTGGTGTTTTTGTTGGGCAAACCAATCAGAAGGCTCTTGATGGCAGGCTGTATGAGGTGGAGTGATCACCCAAGCTGAAAGCTAAATTTTTGGAGCTGAAGATTGAGCTGAGGGTTCGAGCAGGTTGCACCAGGAGAGCAAGAACGGTTCAAGAGGTGAGACTCTGCCGACAGGCCAGAGGTTAAAAGGGGAAAAAAATGAATGCATAAATCTAATTTCAGACCAGAAATCATGGTTTATTACATTTCATTGGTGTCATGTCTCTCTGCTACCTTTGGACAAATATCTTTTCTTCTTGTGATGTATCAACAAAAGGACTAAAGCTCTGTCCAGTGGATAAAATTGGGCCGATTTTAGTGCTCGAACTTCAACTGGGAAATTACAAACTGATTCTTGGCTGGATTGCAGAGGTGTCCCCATGCTCATGCAGTGCTTGTAATTTCTACTGTGATCTATTGTAATCTAGGCCACATGAGTGCATCAAAGCGGGGAGAGAAAGGGATCCCAGAGCCAAATCGTCCAGTGTCATGTTTTTACATGCTGTTGCTGAACACTGTTATTTGTTCAGAGTAACACCGATAATTATGTTGAGGGAAAAAACAATAGAGTATGGATATTGTCTTCCCATGTAACACACACCTACAGCCCTAAGAGGATTTAAAATAAATAAATAAAATAAAATAAAATAAAATAAAACAAAACAGGAGGCTGGAAGGGAAAACAATGACAAACTTCTAACAAGCATATTTAATTTGAAGGCATTACCTCAGTACTCCTTGAATAATTGATGCTGTTATGTAGAACATAACTAAAATACCAACATATCACTGTTACATTTAAATAACCTGCTATAATGGGCATTTTCTGCCATGAATTTATCTGTTTTCTTTAAACAAACAAAAACAGCAGATTTGTGGCTGGTGCTGGGCTGAAGGGTGAACACACACAATGAGTATAAAATTCTGTCAGCAAGAGCACTTATATGTCTCCTAGCAACGAGAAACTGGAGGAAATGATGTGTTGGTGGTGCATTCACAGCTTTGCCACAGAGAGGAAGAGAGACAGAGAGGAAGAGAGAGAGAGATAGAGAGAGAGAGAGAATGAGAATGTTGGTGCTGTTGGTACCACTGATATGGTTTTGGTGCTGTAATAACACCCAGGGAATAAGCTAGAGCAACAAAATACTGTTAATATAATCTTAATGTATACTAACATGTATACTACTAACATCATGTATACTAACATGAAGACAATGCCCAACACTGAAACACTACTGGAGATCGAAATAATATCAGTGTCACATTACAGCATTCATGTACAGTGCCCTCCACTAATATTGGCACCCTTGGTAAATATGAGCAAAGTAGGCTGTGAAAAATTATCTTTATTGTTTAACCTTTTGATACTTTGTTAAAAAAAGATTCACAAAAATACTCTGCTCTCATGGATATCAAACAATTGCAAACAAAACACTGTTAAATATAAGTGTGCAACAATTATTGGCACCCCTATGAATTCATATGAGAAAAATATATTTGAAGTATATTCTCATTGATCTTTTACATTTTTTTTAGTACACCTGGGTGACTAGGAACAGGAAATTGTTCAACCATGACTTTCTGTTTCACAGGAGTATAAATATGAGGTAACGCATAGGCCAAATTCCCTTAGTCATTTATAACAATGGGTAAGACCAAGGAATATAGCTGTGATGTGCGGCAAAAGGTTGTTGAGCTTCACAAAATGGGAAGTGGCTATAAGAAAATAGCACAAGCATTGAAAATGCCCATTTCCACCACCAGGGCAATAATAAAGAAGTTCCAGTCAACTGGAAATGTTATGAATCAACATGGAATTGGACGTGTGTCTATATTGTCTCAACTCACTGTGAAGAGGATGGTTCAAGTGGCCAAAAAATTTAAGTTAGTTGCATCCAAAACTACAATCCGAAGTCACCTACAAGTTGTTTGGAAGGGTTTCAAGAAAAAAAGCCTCTACTCTCATCCAAAAAAAAACCTCAAGCGTCTTCAGTTTGCCAGACACTACTGGAACTTCAAATGGGATCAGGTTCTATGGTCAGATGAAACCAAAATAGAGCTTTTTAGCAATAAACACCAGAGGCACACACAGAGAGGCAGCCATATGGAAACGTACCTCATGCCCACGGTTAAATGTTTTTAAAACGGTTAAATGGTTTTAATGTTTTGGGGCTGTTTTTCTGACAGAGGACCTGGACATTTTGTTAGGATACATGGCATCATGGACTCTATCAAATATCAACAGATATTAAATGAAAACTTGACTGCCTCTGCCAGAAAGCTTAAAATGGGTCGTTGTTGGATCTTCCAGCAGGACAATGATCCAAAACATACATCAAAATCAACACAAAAATGGTTTACTGACCACAAAATCAAGGTCCTGCCATGTCCATCCCAGTCCCGTGACTTGAACCCCATAGAAAACCTGTAGGGTGAACTGAAGAGGAGAGTCCATCAGCATGGACCTCGAAATTTGAAGGATCTGGAGAGATTCTGTATGGAGGAATGGTCTCAGATCCCTTGCCATGTATTCTCCAACCTCATCAGGCATTATAGGAGAAGACCCAGAGCTGCTATCTTGGCAAAGGGACATAGCACAAAGTATTGACTAAATATATATATATATATATATATATATATTTTTTTTTTTTTTGATAAACCTGTGTTTTGTTTGAAATTGTTTGATATCCATGAGAACAATGAATATTTTTGTGGATTTTTTTTAACAAAAGATCAAAAGTTTAAACAATAAAGACAATTTTGCACAGCCTTCTTTGCTCATATTTACCAAGGGTGCCAATATTAGTGGAGGGCACTGTAAATGGACATTGACGCACATTGAGTGATTATGCAACGGGACTTTCGGACATAAACAGAAGCACAGAAATGATGACTCATGAGCAAGGCACAGATTGAGGATATATGAAGGTGCAGGTTGCCATAACAACAGACGGTAGAACGTCTGTATGGTAAATAAGATGAAGGCTTGGTCAGTGTGAGATGACTGATGCAGGAACTGCATTGTAGAAAAACATAACAGTCCATGTTCGTTGACCTAATTTTTTTCCCCCCCTTTTTTTCCTTTTAAGCCGAAATGAAAACGCGAAAGCAAAGAAACACCTTTTTGTTTTTCTTGGCACACACTGACATAGGAATCAATTCACTAATACTCTGGAAGCTTATTCTGTTTTCATAACAGATATGATGCAAATTGGATCAGCGTATACAATGATACATTTTGGGTGATTCAAATATTCTTAAATTTCAGCATCTGGAAAATCCTGCTGACTTTTTTTTTTAACTGCCATGTCATCCTCCTTTAACGGCATGCTCTTGCATCACTATTTTACAAAAGCATGTAGTAATCCACATTAGCAGTACATCAGGCACAAACAGCAGTTCTTAATCTACCCTCCTCTTGCTACTAGCTATCCAGTAATTACTGATACACCAGGTCATTCAAGATCATTCATTAATTTTAGCCTCATAATGAATCTGAAATGGTAAAAAAAGAAGCAAAGGAGAAATACGACAGCTTTTTGCAATATTTACTATTTTAATGCCAGAAACATCTCATATGAATGAATGAACACAACGTACATGGCCCCATCCCAGGCTTTTCACTTTCTGATTTGGGTATTGCAATGAATAAAATGCAGCAAAATACAGAGAAAGCAATGGAAACCACACAGACAGTCTGTTTGTTAGTCCCTTTACACACAAATTAAAATTAGAATCAAAGATTAAAAATTAGAATTACGAAAGCCAAAGTTATAGGATGAAAACAGAATTGGAGACAGATATATAAACATGTTTCTTTAAAATTGATGAAGTTATTTTAATATTTACCTTGGTGGATTAGAGTATATCTATTGTATCTGCATTTTCACAGTGAAGGAGTCATGATCACTTACAGGTGCATCTCAATAAATTAGAATGTCGTGGAAAAGTTCGTTTATTTCAGTAATTCAACTCAAATTGTGAAACTCGTGTATTAAATAAATTCAGTGCACACAGACTGAAGTAGTTTAAGTCTTTGGTTCTTTTAATTGTGATGATTTTGGCTCACATTTAACAAAAACCCACCAATTCACTATCTCAACAAATTAGAATACTTCATAAGACCAATAAAAAAAAAACAAACATTTTTAGTGCATTGCTGGCCTTCTGGAAAGTATGTTCATTTACTGTACATGTACTCAATACTTGGTAGGGGCTCCTTTTGCTTTAATTACTACCTCAATTCGGCGTGGCATGGAGGTGATCAGTTTGTGGCACTGCTGAGGTGGTATGGAAGCCCAGGTTTCTTTGACAGTGGCCTTCAGCTCATCTGCATTTTTTGGTCTCTTGTTTCTCATTTTCCTCTTGACAATACCCCATAGATTCTCTATGGGGTTCAGGTCTGGTGAGTTTGCTGGCCAGTCAAACACACCAACACCATGGTCATTTAACCAACTTTTGGTGCTTTTGGCAGAGTGGGCAGGTGCCAAATCCTGCTGGAAAATGAAATCAGCATCTTCAAAAAGCTGGTCAGCAGAAGGAAGCATGAAGTGCTCCAAAATTTCTTGGTAAACGGGTGCAGTGACTTTGGTTTTCAAAAAACACAATGGACCAACACCAGCAGATGACATTGCACCCCAAATCATCACAGACTGTGGAAACTTAACACTGGACTTCAAGCAACTTGGGCTATGAGCTTCTCCACTCTTCCTCCAGACTCTAGGACCTTGGGTTCCAAATGAAATACAAAACTTGCTCTCATCTGAAAAGAGGACTTTGGACCACTGGGCAACAGTCCAGTTCTTCTTCTCCTTAGCCCAGGTAAGACGCCTCTGACGTTGTCTGTGGTTCAGGAGTGGCTTAACAAGAGGAATACGACAACTGTAGCCAAATTCCTTGACTCGTCTGTGTGTGGTGGCTCTTGATGCCTTGACCCCAGCCTCAGTCCATTCCTTGTGAAGTTCACTCAAATTCTTGAATCGATTTTGCTTGACAATCCTCATAAGGCTACGGTTCTCTCGGTTGGTTGTGCATCTTTTTCTTCCACACTTTTTCCTTCCACTCAACTTTCTGTTAACATGCTTGGATACAGCACTCTGTGAACAGCCAGCTTCTTTGGCAATGAATGTTTGTGGCTTACCTAGTGAACCAAACTGAGAGACCATTTTGAAGGCTCAGGAAACCTTTGCAGCTGTTTTGAGTTGATTAGCTGATTGGCATGTCACCATATTCTAATTTGTTGAGATAGTGAATTGGTGGGTTTTTGTTAAATGTGAGCCAAAATCATCACAATTAAAAGAACCAAAGACTTAAACTACTTCAGTCTGTGTGCATTGAATTTATTTAATACACGAGTTTCACAATTTGAGTTGAATTACTGAAATAAATGAACTTTTCCACGACATTCAAATTTATTGAGATGCACCTGTAATTTCAAACACAGTATTTAAACAGCATTAATATCAGTGTTTGCAGCTCTGACTCAAGAATGTAAGTCACTACATTATTAAAAGTACTTGTGAAAACTATTTTTAAAAAAAGTTATTGTACAAAAATCACTGTAAGAGAATCATTATGCATGCAAAATGGAAGAACAATGTTTAGCGCAGATCTATATATCTACCCAAGATGACGGTTTTTATTCTATTTATTCTTCTTTGTCAAAACCTTGTGATGTGAAAACATTGCTAAAGCACAAGTAACCTTTATAAGCATGGCATTTCTGACCATTACATTCCAGAGTGAGCCATGTGATACAAAATAGATTAATTGTTTATGCAGGATGCAAGCAATTTCAGTTACTAACCCTAGATATAATGAATTCTTCAATACACATGGATGTGATCCAATGTACATCCAAATGTACATTTGGATTCTACATGCAAGGAGTTGGGTAATCACAAATGATTATTCATGATGGGGAATTTGGGGTGTGTGCAGCAATATCGTTTTCTAAAGGCTGATGAACACTACTGTGTGATAACTGCCAGATTGGGGGTGGGGGGTGGGGGATGGATTTGTGGAATCCAGAAACTATATAATAACTGAACTACTTCAGTTCTTGTAGTTGAACTACTGTACTACTGATGAATGATTATGCCAAGTATGGACATTTGGTGTAAGTGTGAACCTCTGAAAAAAGTGAAAATAAATAAATGCATTTTTAAACTGGACATAGACAATAATAAAAAGTTCTAAATATTTAGCGGCTGCGAAAGAAGCAGCTTCAGGTGCAGTGTGAGTACGTGTCTCTACAAGTAAATGGATGTTCACTTACTGAACAAGAAGGACTGCATACTGTAAGAGGGTGTTGAAAGATTTAGAAGTTTCTCTTCAAGTACAAGTGAACATCAAGCAAAGCCAAAGTGACTCAACAGCTTGGCTTACAGCTAGAAAGAGTGGAGTTCAGTTTTGACATTTAAGATGAAAGACTCGTCCTCCTGCTCTTCCTCGGTGTGTGTGTGTGTGTGTGTGTGTGTGTGTGTGTGTGTGTGTGCGCGCAGTGTCAGTGCTCCAGTGTACTACCATTTGTGGCTCAATCTATGCCAGAGATCTATGTTATACTATCTATGAAATACACACTGCCTGAAATTTGTGGATATATAAAACAACAAAAAATAAATAAATAAAAAATCAACATAAAAAAGCAGCTCTGTGGGTGTTGAATGGCTTGGAGACAAATGAAGTGTTTTTAGATAAAATAATGGATCCATCATTAAAAATGGTGAGTGTTTATGTCCTTCTTTTATTTCCTTTTAGCTATGTTATTAAAGGGAAATTTCACACATTAGATATCTTTATACTGAAATATTTATGATGTGTTTAGGGATTCTGGTGCTACTTTGGTTGGTATTGTATTTTTGCTAGTCAGTTGTGTGTTGCTCTGATAGCACAGAAGGATATTGCTAGTGCAGTTAAAATGCAATTTACGTAATAGGAGAAAAAAAAACAAACATCAAACATCATCACACACATATGGGATATTGATCAGGTTTAGTTGTTGGCTCCTAAAAGGTAAAGAGCAAGAGCTTCTTTTCTCACTCATCAATTTCCAGCAACACAAAATATCCCATTAATGAGAAATCCAATGTAAAGGTAGTGTAGACAGCAAACATTGCACTCAAAGATCCAGAATGCAGTGCAGCTATATACAATGCAGTTGTGTTACGGCTCAGGTAATTAGCAATGCGAGATGACAAGTGCAATGGCACTGACGGGGGTATTAGCATGAAAGTTGAAGTTTGATCCGTTTGAGCAGGTGAGAAGGTGAGAGAGCTGGACAGGATAAAGGACTAAAGCACAGCTGCATTGCTCTCTTTAGGTAGAGACGGAGCGATGGCGTTGTGGGTAATGTAGGGAACTGTCAACTCAGACTTTAATTATAAAATAAATCTTGGGATAAATCATTATCATTGAAGATGATGTCCATCCATCCATCCATTTTCCATACCACTTATCCTACACAGGGTCACGGGAAAGGCTGGAGCCTATCCCAGGGAACTCGTGGACCTGGACGGGGTGCCAACCCATTGCAGGGCACAATTGCACACCCATTCACACACTACAGACAATTTAGAAATGCGAGTCACCCTACAACGCATGTCTTTGGACTGATGGAGGAAACTGGAGTACCCGGAGGAAACCCCCGAAGCACAGGGAGAACATGGAAACTCCGCGCACACAGGGCAGAGGTGGTGAGGCTGATGTGTTAATTATAAAGATTAACATGTAAGCTGTTAAGGGTAGATTTTTCCCTTTAATGGATCTGCCTATGCAGGTTGGTTGTAGGCTAATAGGAAGACCAACAGCAAAAATCTGTATGCCTACATATAAGGTGGTCAAAAACAAGCACAACGGGAAACGCTGGTTGGAACCTGTGTGTCAGTTTATAAGCTACCACTAGAGGGCGCTGCTGATAGAGAAAAGCTGTACAGCTGCACTTGTTTGCAGCTCTCTGAGACTTCAGTGTATTAAGCCTTTAAACTCAGTTTATTCATATTAAACATATTATTCTGTAGCTATTATAAACTTTTCACTAATTCCAGTGACAGTTGTAAGAAATACATGTAGTTAAAAAGGACCCACCTGAGGAGTGTAAGGGGTTAAACAGCTTCTTTTTTTTTGTCACATTAATAGCCAACATAGAGCTTATATCAAGTTACTTGAATCATTTCCCTGTGTGTGTTTGGAATTATCGGCAAATCCTAGATTTTGTAGAAACGTGAAATGGCCATCAGGAAACCCTGAATCACAAGAAACGGCCAAATATTTATATTCCACACTCACGAAGCAATCATCATCACAACAGCTTTGGAGCGTTTCCTTTATAGTGAACGCTTGGCCACATGATCACCCCACCCTCTTGCATATTTTTGCACTTATTAAATCATCAAATATGAAGTCAGCTTTCAACTCGCACATGGAAGAGTAAAGCTATGACTATGTCACCTGGAATCCCCTTTTGGCACTGCATGGCATTTCAATTATATCATTTCATAGCACTTACTCACAGCCACATTCATTAAGATCGTATCTTACTTGCAGTTCAAACATTCATATTGTGAGGTCTGGTTTGTCACAAGGCACGGGCAACACATTTCTCTACTGGTGTTTCACTTCATTATACAGAAATGTTTACAGGAGCATCAACCACAGCCGTGTCGGGATGACCTTGGTGAGGTCCTTAAGTTAATCAGGGATCTAAATAAACATTTTACGCCTCAGTAAAAAATGGCTGTAGTTTCCTCTGGACGTGCGTTAGTAGTGGATTGTGTTACGAGTAATTGGTTCCATCGTTTGAGCAGTCATGCCCAGAGAGATGAAGTTGATTAACAATAAATTTATTTATTTATTTATTTTTTTTAAAGACAGCATGTTGTGTATGGTTGTGTGCTTTTTGTGTACTCCAATCAATAGTAAGTATGATTTTTAAGTTTTGCTTAAACTTGCCAAGTAAACATGCTTTTGTTGATGGTGACAAAATCACTGTAATGTATACAATTCAACAGAAACTGTCACATGACAGCCATCCCTTCATTTGTTCACCTTTACTTTTTGCATTTTTACTAGTTTCCTGTGTTCGCACCAAGAACAAAGACCACAACCCTTAAAACAGAAGCCATTACATAATACAATTTCTATGCGACATCCTGATACAATAAAAACACACCAGGAATCAAATGGCTGAATAAACAGAAAGTCAAAGAGAGAGAGAGAGAGAGAGAGAGAGAGAGAGAGAGAGAGAGAGAGAGAGAGAGAGAGATTAAAACAAAGGAGGGTGTGCGTCACCTCACATGTCCAACTGTCACTTTTAATCTTGGCAGAAAAAAAGTAAATGGTTTTACACAGAAGCTCTAATGCAGGAGTCAAGGAACAGATTGCTTTGACTGACACACACACATTATGGCCACTCTGCTATTGGCACTGGTATGCCATCTCTTTAATGCACCAAATATCCGTATCTGTTTCTGTAGTTAAAACTGAAGTGGGTGTGGCATAAACCGGATTATTTTTTTGGGGGGAGGGGTCGTCCTGCGAGCTTCATACTGTATTTCTCGCACACATGAAAGTAAAAACCTCCCACTTGTGCATTATTTTTGTTACATCGCACAGGGTCCTAGTATCAATGCACACCTCTAGTCTCAACCAGATGCCCTGGCAAACTTTCTGAAAAGGAGGAAAAATAGTGCACCTCCTATTCATATCTGCATTTGTTTCCATTTAGAGCTTGTTATCTGGTCATTCCGAATAATGTATTCATATTCAATTACATCCCATCACAAGTGCACAAAAAAGCGTCAGGTTACTTTACACTTACTTACTCTTACTCCCTGTTCTCTCAGCTATTAATAGTCATAGCAGAGCAAAAACAGCCACTCTAATGGACAAATTATTTTGGTTTTCTTGGCTCGCACCAAATGACTTAATGACAGGAGTCTAAATGACTTAGATGAGAAATTTCTCCTGGAATAGGTCACACTAGCTGCATACCTTCAAAGGAAATAAGTCAAAAACAGTCTCTATAATGCATGTAGAAAAAGTGACACATCCGCTCTCAACACTTCAGAGTTCTCGTGGGGTCTTGTGTTATGGACATAATAGATCGCCTCATTTGAGCGCTCTCCTTTAATGTAAACACAGAAAGGAGCCATTCATAGGTGTATATATGACGAGGCAAAGGTCTGTTCCATGTCTAAGCTTTGTCTGGTGCTCCTTCCAGTACGATTCGTGAGCAAATCCTTTTCACCAGGTCATATTACCACCTCCATTGTGCAACAAAGGGCTATTGTACTGCCAATTTACTAGTATTTAATGAGGATGAAAAGACATGGCTCAAAACTGCACTAGTCCATTGCGGTTATGTTTAGGAATGTCAACAAATCACAATCCTCGCTGGCTTTGTAATGACTGTGGGTTTGCAGGAGCAAATGTAGCATTAACTCAAATGATTGTGACTGTTGTATATTTGTTGTTTTGGGTCTGTACTCCAGCACACTGGATATGAAATGGCATTGGTAATGAGGGGGGCTGGCCATATCAGAGGAACTATTTCAAAATCACAGTGATTTTTATATACATGAAGATCAGGTTAAGGCACCAAAAGGTTTAGAACGGGCAAATGTTATGTTCAGTATAGACGCCATGTTTATAACTTGGATGAATTGCTTTACATATACAGTACTGGCATCCTGTGCAAACTTGTTGTATTGCCAAGCATATGACTGTAGTCACTATCTGATTATATTCAGGCAGCTTCGAGATTTATGAAATGCAGACTCTTGCATAGGCCTGCCACGATAACTACTTTTGTTGGACGATATATTGTCCCAAAAATAATTGCGATAAACAATATAGTCATTTTAAGACCATTTTATGCACTGATATAATGATAATATAATAGCATAATAATGCAAGTACACCATTTCAAAAAGCAATGAACTTTTAATTCTTAAGAATATTCTGACATTGGTATATAATATTGTGAATTCTTCATGCTTTAGTTATTCATTGTGTTTTAGTGCATTGTTACGTAAAGAGCGTTTTCACAACGTGACTTACCATTCTACCTAGCACATTAATTAAGTTCAAGTTCACTTGCACATTCATGCCATTTTGTGCAGAAACAAGTTGTACTATTATGTTTATGTAGTGTATATGTCTGAATAATCTCATATGTGTATAGGATGTGTTAATTCATTCACTGTTCAGCTTCACTCACAAAGCTTAAGCGGGTCAATATATATATATATATATATATGGGTGTGTGTGTGTGTGTGTGTGTGTACACTTTATACATATTGTATTTAAGTGCTATTTTTGAAGATTTGTACTTTCAGTATTACTGAAATTGAATACTTGTAATCTTACAATAGAATCTGTACAACAGAAATACATATTTAGTACTCTGTAGATTTTCATTTTGACCTTAATTACTCAAAAATCTCAGTTGCAATGAGTTTCTCTTGTTCAGCTGCTTTGCCAGTCAGTTTTGCCAATTCATTTTAAAAAGTTTATTAAACTTTATTAACCATTTATTACGTTAGCTAACAAGCAAGCTAAATTCTAGCAGAGTAAATATTTAATAAAATCAATGTTAATGTCATTTGCTCATTTATTTAAGTTTATTTAAAACTATTTTTACTCTTAACACTTGTGAATGGTAAAATGTTGATACTTTTTTACTTTTATCAGTACTTTTGATTTCAAGTACATTTTTGGCTCCATAGTTTACTTCTAATTAAGATTTTCACCCCATACTTTTACTCAAGTACAGTTTCTCTGTATTTTTTCCACTCCATCTGTTATAAAAGGAATGAACTTGCATTTTGTGTTATCTGAATCTTGAATGCACTGACCATTATCATTAATGCCAACTCTAAAAGCCTTTGATGCAATTCTGTTCAGTCAATATTCGAGGATTTGAGGTTTTGTCTTCAGAACAGAAATAACTGTCAGCCAGCCAGCATAGTAGGCTTCTCTGGTTAACCTAGACATGTTTCCTCCACAGATGCCTACAGTGGGTTTGTTCTAATTAACGATGTGACAAACATTTGATTTTGGAAGTACTGATGTTCTGGTTAAATGGATGGTTCTCGTATTATCTATAGATAACAGAAATCTAAAGCAACTGCATTTATGACAACCAATGCACACAATTACCTCTTGCATGTACTGTGTACACAATAAAAATACACATACCTGCTTAATGACAAACATCTATGAAGACATTTTCACAGATACTGTTTTTTTTTTTTTTTTTTCAAATCTGTGTAAAAAACATACCAAAAGCATAGTTGTTTTTAGTTTTAGTATTTTTGTGTTTAATAACATAAATTTCAAAATATAACATGAATGGTTATTGTTTCAAAGTCCAGGTAGGAGAAATGATTTTTTTTTTTTTTTTTTTTAAAAGTAATTTTTCACTTATATTTTTCATTTATATTGTCAGAAAATGCAGATACAAAAGCATTTTTGCGTCACCAAAATCATGAAACATACCTATATTTTGTGGAGGGCAATCATGTTCTCACCATGTCTGTACTCATTTCGGAATATGGTTCCAAAGCTCTACCTAAAGCTAGCAAATAATAATAGGTGTACTGGCTGGCCTTGACCTAGTGATTTAAGGCCCTATCAGCAACAACCACATTTTTTAAACCACAGCGAAAACACACACTTTTTCTGTTTAGGTAGTTTTAAGGTTTCCTTCATTGATTTACAAAGAAACAAATAAAACACTAAAAAAAGTCTCATTTAAATTACCATTCATGTTTTATTATTATTATTTTTATTTTTTATTTTTTTATAAAACGTGTCTGTTACTGACACGAAAATAGAACGATCAAAAGGTTGAATTTTGTATATTAGAATTATATACGTCACATTACAGAAAATTCCTTTTCCCCCCTGTGGTGTATTTAATAAATGTACATGTTTTGAACTTATTAGGGGTACAGTTTACCTTTAAAAACATATAATTCAAAATTATAGATTGTTGAGGTTTTTTAAATTTAGAACCCTGAATACAAATCTCAAAATTTCAAATATCAAAAAATACAGATTACAGTTGCAATCAAAATTATTCAACCCCCATTGCAAATCAGGTTTATTGTCAAAATTTACAGACCTTCAGCTGTTTGCAATGAACAAATCAAACAAAAGCAATTGAAACAGTTGAAGTGGTTTACATACATACATATCCATTGTTTCAAATTTCAATGGGATTCAAATCTGGGCTTTGACTAGGTCATTCCATAACCCTCCATTTCCTCTTTTTGAGCCATTCCTTGGTGGATTTGCTAGTGTGCATAGGATCATTATCCTGTTGAAAGCTCCACTTTCAATTTTCAGACAGATGGCCTCACATCATCTTCAAGCACTCTTTGACATGATACAGAATTCATAGTTGAATCAATGAATGCAAGCTGTCCAGTCCCTGAGGCAGCACAGCAACCCCAAACCATAACATTTCCACCACCATGCTTCACAGCTGGTCACAGTTGGCTAGAGCCATATCACCCTGCAGTTCTTGCCTGGTTTCCCACTGAATCTAAGCAAGGTTGAGCCTGACCAATACCTGGATGGGAGACCTGGGGAAAACTAAGGTTGCTGCTAGAAGTGGTATTAGGGAGGCCAGCAAGTGGTGCTCTCCCTGTGGTCTGTGTGGGTCCTAATGCCCCAGTATAGTGATGGGGACACTATACTGTAAAAAGAACACCAGCTTTTGGATGAGAGGTTGAACCGAGGTCCTGACTCTCTGTGGTCATTAAAAATCCCAGGACACTTCTTGTAAAGTGAAATTCCAACATTGGCCCTTATCTATCATGGCCCCCTAATAATCTCCATCCCTGAATTGGCTATATTTCTCCTCTCCACCAATAGCTGGTGTGTGGTGGGTGTTCTGGTGCACTATGGCTGCCGTCGCATCATCCAGGTGGATGCTACACACTAGTGGTGGTTGAGGACATTTCTCCCCTATACTATGTAAAGTGCTTTGATAGTCTAGAAGAGCGCTATATAAATGTAACTAATTATTATTATTATTGTCCTGAAAAGCTGTCTTTGGTCACCGCCATTGGTCAACATGTCTGCTGTTACCAAACAACTCTATCTTTGATTCATCTGTCCAGAGCACATTATTCCAAAAGGCCTGATGTTTGCCTATATGCTCACTGGCAAACTGTAGTCTTGTTCTAATGTTCTTTTTATACAGCAAAGGCTTTTTCCTGGCGCGCCTCCCATGCAGGTCAAATTAGTGCAATCTCTTTCTGATTGTAGTAGCATGCACTTTGACACCAACAGCTGCAAGACTTACTAGCAGATCCTGTGATGAAATTTTGGGGTTACTGTAGACTTCTTTTTGCATCAGACGGTCTGCTCTTAGGCTGAATTTGCTGGGATGGCAGGTCGTTTAAAATCTGTGCTACTTGTAAATGATTTTCTTTACAGTGGAATGATATATTTCAAATAATGTGGAGAGTTTTTTAAATCATTTGCCAGACTCATGGGCATCCACAATCTTTTTTTCTGGAGGCCTTACAGAACTCTTTAGGTCTTGGCATGATGGCACCACACACCTCAATAACAAAGGGAACACCAGACACTAGATATAAGAGAGGTATAAATAAGACAGGATCCCCCTGCACCCCCTAAGCAGGTTCCAATCACGGCACCCAATCCTGAACACTTGATTCTAATTTTATGGATTTGAAGGTGTGATAAATGTAGGGGTGTACTTACTTTTTCCGTGTGACTGATCTGTTTTTTTGTTAATTTAAATTGTGAAAATTACTACAAAATGTCAATTTTATGTCATTTGATAGTGTATCAACTTTATTAATAGACACAGTTTCAAAGAGGATCAAATGTTTCTTGTCCAGATATGTAAAAACAAACAAACAAAAAAAAAACATTTTCATGGGGTGTACTTATTTTTTCACATGACTGTATATTAGGCAGCAAGTGAACAGGCAGTTCTCAAAGGTGGTGTGTTGGAAGCAGGAAAAATGAGCAATCATAAGGATCTGAGCGACTTTGACAACTGCCAAATTGTGATGGATAGACGACTGGATCAGAGCACCTCTAAAACGGCAGGTCTTTTGGGGTGTTCCCAGTAT
Organism: Cranoglanis bouderius; assembly: GCA_023630585.1. NCBI lineage: Eukaryota > Metazoa > Chordata > Actinopteri > Siluriformes > Cranoglanididae > Cranoglanis > Cranoglanis bouderius. Next base: position 30,117,748 of record CM042536.1, read on the forward strand.
ACAGTGGTTAGTACCTACCAAATCGGCGGCAGGGTCATGGGCACCCAAGGCTTATTGATGTGAATGGGATGCGAAGGCTAGCCTGTCTGGTCAGATCCCATAGAAGAGCCACTGTAGCACATATTGCTGAAAAAGGTGTCAGAATAAACAGTGCATATGGGGGTGCGTAGCTGCAGACCAGTCAGAGTGCCCATGCTGACCCCTGTCCTCCAACGAAAGCGCCTACAATGGGCACGTGAGCAATAGAACTGGACCATGGAGCAATAGAAGAAGGTGGCCTGGTCTAATGAATCACATTTTCTTTTACATCATGTGGATGGCAGGGTCCATGTGCTTCGCTTACCTGGGGAAGAGTTGGTACCAGGATGCACTATGGGAAGAAGACAAGCCAGCAGAGGCAGTGTGATGCTCTGGGCAGTGTTGTGCTGGTAAACCTTGGGTCCTGGCTTTCATATGGATGTTACTTTGACATATACCACCTACCTAAAAACTTTGTTGCACACCAAGTATACCCCTTCATGGCAACGGTATTCCCTAATGACAGTGGCCTCTTTCAGCAGGATAATGCGCCCTGCCACACAGCAAAAATTGTTCAGGAATGGTTTGAGGAACATGCAAAGAGGTCAAGGTGTTGACTTGGCCTCCAAATTCCCCAGAACTCAATCTGATCGAGCATATGTTGGATGTGCTGGACAAACAAGTCTGATCCATGGAGACCACACCTTGCAACTTATCATATCTGCTGCTAACGTCTTGGTGCCAGATACCACAAAACACCTTCAGAGGTCTTGTGGAGTCCATGCCTTGACACCTTAGAGCTGTTTTGGTGGCACAAGGGGGACCTACACAATATTAGGCAGGTGGTTTTAATGTTGTTTTTGTGAAGTAAAAGAATGACACTGAACAAGATCAATCATGTTAGATCTTGTTAATGTAATGTTAATATGAAATTGCAAAGTATACAAATAAAGTGAAAAACAATCAGAAACTTTTTAAGGAAAAGAAGAAACTTACTATAACCAAGTTGCATAAGTGTGCATACCCCTAAACTAATACTTTGTTGAAGCACATTTTGATTGTATTACACCACTCAAGTCATTTTGGGTAAGAGTCTATCAGCATGGTATATCTTGACTTGGCAATAGTTTCCCACTCTTCCTTGCAAAAGCATTCTAGAGCCGTCAAATTGCGAAGGCATCTCTTGTGCACAGCCCGCTTCAGGTCACCCAACAGATTTTTAGTTGGAATTAGGTCTGGGCTCTGGATAGGCCATTCAAAAACACTGATCTTCTTTTGGTTAAGCCATTCCTTTGTTGATTTGGATGAATGCTTTGGGTCTCTGTCATGCTGAAAGGTGAAATTCCTTTTCATCTTCAGCTTACTAGCAGACACCTGGAAGTTTTGCACTCAAAATAGACTGGTATTTGTAGCTATTCATGATTCTCTCCACCTTGATAAAAGCCCCGGTTCTGGCTGAAGAAAAGCAGCCCTAAAGCGCGATGCTGCTGCCACCACTATGCTTCACCATGGGTAAGGTGTTCTTTTGATGATGTGCTTTTTTTGTGCCAAACATACTTTTTGGAATTATTATACCTTTTGGAATTAGTTTCATCAGACCTTAAGACATTTTGCCACATGGATTGGGATGATTTAGTCTGGGCTTGGATGTTTTTTTGTGAGAAAGTTCTTAGCCCAGATATGTGAAGAATGTGAGAGATTGCTGTCACATACACAGAATAATCAGTACTGGTCAGATATTCCTGCAGCTCCTTTAATGTTGCCGTAAGTCTCTTGGCAGCCTCCCTGGTAGTTTCTTGTCTTGTTCTAGGTAATGTCACCATTTGTTTGTTGTTGTGTTCCATGGTAAATATAATGTTTTGGAAATTCTTTTGTACCCCTCTCCTGATCAGTATCTTTCAACAAGTGAGATACCATACATGCTTTGTAAGCTCTTTGGGGACCATGGCTTCAGCAGTTAGATTAAACCAAGAAGATGTCAAGAAAATCCTACAGAAACAGCTGATCTTTATTTTGGGTTAATCAAAAATAATTTCATTGATGACAGTTGTATGATTATTACTTTTGAATATCCACTGTAGCTAATGATTGTCAGCAAACTGTTAGCATAGGCTAAATTGGTAGAACGCTACTTAAATAGCTATGTAACGTTCACTAACCTTTGAAATCACTGTAGAAAACTAGCTATTTGAGTTGAAAATAAACAAAACCATTTTTTTTAATGTTTGACCACTCTGAAAGCATCCATGGGAATCATTTGGCCTAATTTTAATAAAATCTTTATTTATTTTTCTTTTGACATTTGAATTTCGTTTTCTTCTCTCAAAACCGTAATCATTCATTTCAAATGTCATATTTTAAAGGCAAATCTTACTATACAGCAAGTACAAAACAAAACGCTCATGTACAGCACTCCTGTCAATTCTGTTGAAAATGATACTGTCTTGCTCTGTGACTTAGCTGGAACTCTTGAACTGCTTTCTAAGGAACACCCTGGAAAGCCTATAATCAAACATGTGTTCTGAATTCCATGTAACTGTCTTTAAACTGTGAGGTAGCATTCATGAGGAAAAACAAATAATTGTTAACACTCAGGTGACAACAGAAGATTAAGAACAGTTCATGTTGTACACATTGTGACAGACTACACGAAAAACAACGAAAATTGATTCTTGGATGTGTTCTGGTACGGCATCAGTACATAAAATGCCATTATCAGGCATTTACAATTTTAAAAACATTTTTCCTACATCCAGCAACTATGTGTGGACGTGTTTTTTTTAACCTTTGAATAACAAATATTATGATGAAAACAACTGAATATTATTTGATCAAATTCATTCTTGTCTTGCACAGGATTTGGATGCAAATGCAGGATTATTAAAAGATCAAGTAGACAATCCAGAGAGTAAAGCAGATTTAGTGTGAAAAGCAGAAATAATTTCTGCTTCTGCAGAATTCTTCTGCTTGTCACCTCTGGCTTTGTCATTAGGGGTAAAATTATATTTAAATTTTATATCCTGCATAAAATGTCTGTGAAGTTGCTTTGTCCTTTGTTAAAAGTGTTATATAAATAAAACTGAAGTGAATTGAATTGAGTATGGCTTGGGCATACTCGTACACTATACAAAAGAGAGTCAAAACCAATGTCCAACCAAAATTTGTCACCGGCAGAAAGCTGGAGCAAGACACATTATATAAATGGATAATTAAAATTATGGAAAATACTGTAGTGTGCATCATTAGTAATCAGGATACGGGTCATGTGATGAATTAGGTCTGCAGATTGTTGGCTGGCTGAGGATCTTAGGAAATGGAGTGTTATTAGTTGATGCAGGTTGTGGTGTGATTTACAGTCCTGGGAACTGGAGTTTGTGTTTTCAAGTGAGGCCGGCAGGGACATGAGAAGTTTAGTGGCAAGTCTAAATCATACAGAAAACGATATGCATCAAGACACAAAGATCTGTTTTACTTTCTTTTCATTTTCGTGTTTAACTGTTGGCTTAATTATTATTTAATTATTTAATTATTGCCGAGTCATGCTGTTGGATAACAAAATCCAACAAAATGTGTTCTGTCATTTAGAGAAATGGAATGTCAAAAGTTCACATATTTGCAAGATAAATATCAATAACATCTCATTTTTAAAACTGTTTTGATTGTATTTGTATTGTATTTGTATTTGATTGCATTTTCTTTACCTGTATTTTAAGGAATTTTCATCATCTTCAGTTACAAATGTATTCTGTTAAGGGTTGTGGGGGATCCAGGGACAATTCAGCAACACTGGGCATGAGCCGGGAATACACTCTGGATGAGACACCAGTCTGCAGAACACCTTGCACACACACACTCATAACTAGTGGCAACTTAGAGACACCAGTCCATGTACAAGCACATTTTTGGACAGTGGGAGGAAACTGGACAACCCAGAGGAGAGACACAGGGACACAGGGAGAACCTCTTGTGAAACTCTTAGACATAACATAATACATAACATACATACATAACATAATGTTTATTTCAGTTTTCAGCTCTCTTAGTGGGTTCTCTGCCCACTTATCAGTCATCTTTTGCTGGACTCCTCCCAAGTTCCCATAATACATTCTTAATGTATACAGAATAATGGTTTGCTTCTGTGAGCTTAAATGGAGCCTTCACCTATTTTGTCTGTTTCTGTAGTTCATCTTTTATGTCAACTTGAGTTTGTGTTTATTTCTTGCTAAATGCTAAACATGATTATCAAAGCCACAAAACAACTCAAATCATGGTGAACGTTTTAAAAGACAGTTTGGCTTCCCAAAAAATATTTACCGCATTCCATTTTACACATTTCAGCTGGGGTATGCCAATTAAACAAAATGACTGGTTTCCATCATTTAAATTTGTCATGATTGTGAAGAAATAATAATTGTAGTAAGTGGTGCCCTCAAAACTGGGCTTCATGATTTTTTTGTATCATTAGGCAGACATACAGTATAAACTTTAATTTTATTATATAATGGAGTAATAAAAAAAATGCACTAGAACTGGCTATGACGTTAAACTAGCTCAATAGGAACTAGATGGGGTAGCCTACCAGAAGATCTAAGATCACTATGGCTATGGGGACCGACCTAGTCTAACTATCGTAAGTAAAACTTGGATGCAGCAGTTTCACTTAAACCTCTTGACGGCAAGTATAAGGTTCAACCTTAGAAAGGCGCTTGAGGAAAGAGTAAGGCAAGTAAAAGGAGTCCTTGAAAGGCAAACTCACTGCTATTCTGCGCATGAGGGCTCGTATCCCATCACAGCCTTACCTGAGATAAGGGAAATCTACGAAGTAAACAATATGAAATCACAATCAAATCCAAACCACACTGGCTCGGACGTCGCCCAGGATAATAAGGTCCGCGGTGGCTGGTTACCCAATCTGCCAACCACTGACAAATATACTAAGACTGGAAAACCAAAAAATAAGCAATTCTTCATGGCCACCTATAATGTGAGAACGCTTAACAACACGATCTGCACCAAAAGAGGCAAATATATCATACACAAAATCGACCGTATAATAGCTGACTGCGAGAAGCACAAAATTGACCTCGTAGCTATCCAAGAACACAGGCTAAAAACAACTGAAACTGTTGGATATTGCCAGCATAAACAACACAACAACTGGACTCTGGCACATTCAGATTCATCAACCAACTGCCATGGCGTAGCCATTTTGTACAATAAAAATATATCTGAACTGATAACTTCAATAACAGTAAAGTCAGAACGCATAATGACAAAATGAATTCAACATGGAAGTAAAACATCGATTCAAACTCCTCTTCGACGAAGCCTCTGATCCAGCATATCAAGACCATATTCAAAAACGAGCCAATGCATTGAATGATGCACTTGTAGAAGTAAGTGAAAAGCTATCTGCAGGTGATTTTGGGTACCAAACACACAAAAGGACACCTCAGCCTGAATCCCAACGAACACTACGACCAAGAGCATCAAGAGAAGAGAACAGATCAAAAGCTGAATGAGCTTGCATTTGCGGATGACATCACACTTCTAGAAAATGATAAAAATCAAACACAACAGCAACTATCTGCTCATCAACAAAATGCTGCCAAAGTAGGACTTGAGATTAATACAGAGAAGACAGTACAACTCCAACTTAATGACAAAGACACACCTAGTAGTTCTCGATGGAAAAGAAATTGCTATTGTTGATGATTTCAAGTATTTGAATATCCCTTGCTTGGGTCAACTTTGCAAAACTCAAAATCTAAGAAAGCTAATGATAAATTTAAGATGAGGTTATTTAATGCAGCATGCATACTTTAATACAGTGTTACTTTAAGGATGCGAATCTTGGGTTCTTACTAATGCACTAGAACAGAAGCATCACACATTTGGCAGAAAATGTTATCGTATCATGTTGGGAATAAATCAATCCGAGGTCCATATGACGAATCAAGCCGAATCAAGTTGGTCAAGGGCCTATCAGTCAGACAATAAGAATGAGACAACTGCAATTTATCGTACATTGTCTTCAAATGGACAAGAATGAACCTGCAAACATTTATGCCCTCTACAAGTCAGAAATTAAATCGTCAAATCAACCAGGAAGACCACACTTATCATATCAAGACATCTTGTGCACCTAGACCTTCAAAAAAAACATCTTGCGAAACAAGTAACCAGCCTGGCACTGGATAGAGAGTTGTGGAAAAGTATTGTTGTCTAACAAGCCCGCCTGATGATTATGATGTTGAGTCTTAGAAAAGTAGAGGCCAGTTAATAAAGGAGTGTAGTTAAAATATAGAGACAAGCATCTGGATTGTAAAAGAGTGTAAAAAGAGCATGAAAGACAAACAATGAGAGGAAGAGAGCAATGCAATTTTGTCACTTTTACACTTTTGATTCGAGATAAATGAAACTCCAGACATACAGTTGCAATCAAAATTATTCAAGCCCCATTGCAATTCAGGTTTATTGTCAAAATTTACAGACTTTCAGCTGTTTGCAATGAACAAATCAAACAAAAGCAAATGAAAAAGTTCAACATGACGAATGCTAATAATGACTTTTCCCTTCTCAAAATTATTCAACCCCCTGAACAGAATCCCTCACAACAGCACAAATATGCGAAACAGGTGTTGTCTCAAGTACACTTGATGCAACTAATCAAGGGCTTCATTAGTTGCACCAGGTGTGCTTGAGCTGGAACACATGAAATACCTGAACTGGCTAGGGGCAAAAAAAAAAAAAAAAAAAACATGAAATACCTGGATGGGGCAGAAAAAGGAAGCTATCAATGGCTGCAACCAGATTTCTGAGAAGGCAGGTTGCCAAAAACCCTCGGGTGACTGCAAAAGACCTGCAGCAAGACTTGGTGGCAACAGGCACTGAGGTTTCAGTGAGCACAGTATGGCACGTACTAAACGCAGAAGGTTTCCATGCCAGAACTCCCAAGACGTACACCACTACTGACCCAAAAGCACAAGAAAAGTCAGCTCAAAATCATATAAATAAGCCACAGAAGTTTTGGGATTCTGTTCTGTGGTGCGATGAAACAAAACTGGAACTTTTTGGCACGATGGATCAGCAGTATGTCTGGAGAAAGAAGAATGAAGAAAGAACATTCTGTCCACAGTCAAGCATGGTGGTGGCCCGGTGATGCTCTGGGGCTGCTTTGCATCCTCTGGCACTGGAAACCTGCAGCGTGTGGAAGGCAAGATGGATTCATTGAAGTATCAGGATATCCTAGGAGAAAGCATCATGCCGTCTGTGAAGATGCTGAAGCTTGGGCGTCACTGGACCTTCCAACAGGACAATGATCCCATACCTCAAATTCCACCAAAGCTTGGTTGCAGAAGAAGTCCTGGAAGATTCTACAGGGCCATCACAGTCACCTGACTTGAACCCCAGAGAAGATCTCTGGTGGGATTTGAAGAAGGTGGTTGCAGCATGCAAACCCAAGAATATTACTGAACTGGAGGCCATTGCTCATGAGGAATGGGCTAAGATTCCTCGGGAACGCTCCCAGAAGCTGGTGTCTGGCTATGCATCTCATTTGCAGCAGGTCATAACAGCAAAAGGGTGCTCTGCTAAGTACTAAAGATGCTTGCCATGAAGGGGTTGAATAATGTTGAAACTGGAGAAGTCATTAGAAGTTGCATGTTCAGTTGAATTTGGGGAAACCACTTGAAGCATTTCAATTGAGCTATTTCAATTCTTTTTGTTTGATATGTTAATTGAAAACAGCTGAAAGTCTGTAAATTTTTACAATAAACCTGATTTGCAATGGGGGTTGAATAATTTTGATTGCAACTGTAGTACAAGTCAACTCAGTGCAATGTTACAAATTTGATTATTTTAATCTGACCTAATCTTTTTATTTACTTTAGTGATTTCTAGTTTAAGATAAAATATTTAACTGAACATGAAATATTCCATTACCCAATCACAACTAATTTTGCAAAGTAGTAGCAAATGCTCTGTCACACATGAAAAGGGTGCTTAGTGAAACTGACAGGAACTGGAGACGTTATTAATTTCTTGCACTGACCCTTGTCACACCGTATTCATTGTAAGAGCATTGAGTGCTGCGCACATGGTATGCTCGGACATTTCACGCTACTCTCAGGTATTTATTTATTTTGAAGATTAGAGCGCTGGAGGGCTGCCCGTAAGCCCTCCATCTGTTCGCCATTTGCTGATTTTTACACACCCAATATTCACACAGAAGAAAAAGCTGGCCTCTTTCAAGAATTGTGTCTATGTCGCTCACTCAGTTCCTTTCTGTCCCCCTCTCTCTCTCTCTCGCAAAAATCTCCTCTGGTTTATGTCCTCAGCTTGTGAGATGTTTTACTTTGGAATGGCTTCCAGAGGGAATCACTCTCCAACGTGATTGAAGACAATCCTTATTAGCCAACACAGCTGAAGGCCATGCGTGCTGTGGTGCTCGTGCCTTGCGCAACAGAGGAGAAATCTATGAGATCCATCCAGTCTAAAGCACAATGCCAATGCCCTTGGCTTATTCGTGCTGGCAGGTCATTCTGTAGCTTCCATCACTGCCATTGTCACAGGTTGAAAGTTGGCACCTAAACACCAAAACCTGGCCTACTATTGTATTTGTGAGACTGAAACATACAGTAGTCATAAGGTAAGGTATGAGAAGCCTCCGGTCAGCATGTTCTGCTTGACCTGAGGGGGGAATGCCAGGGCAATGCCTCAAATGATTAGTAAGACAACAGTAATCTGAGCTAGTGTGTGATCGCTGGTCTTTCTGAGGTGGAGCCTTGGACAAAGGGAGGAGAGAAGGAGTGCTACCAGGAGGAGCACACATATTCGCACAGTCGAATCCTTACACTCCAATACACTCAGATGTTTACAGAGGCTTACAGCCTATCCTCCACAGCAAAGGAGATGCAGTGAGGGTGTGCAAAGCTCTTCTTATTCACTGAGGTAAGTGAAGCTATGAAAGAAATGTGGTTCTTTCTTATTGGGCTGCTTGTCACATGGATAAAGTTGTTACTTGTGAAGTTTGTTATCCGTTTCAAAGACTCTATGTATATATACTGTACAAAATTTTTTTCATAATTTGGGTAGTAAATGTGTTTTAATATAGTCTTTACTCAATCAAATCTACAACAAATAATTAAAAATGTTTTTAAATAAACTGCCACTTTTGGAATTCTTTCTTGACTGTTCACTCTGTTCATGATCTGCTGTTTCAGATGAATGATCTGCCTTTTGCTTTCTGTATGATGAATTCCTGCTTCATTTTCCTTTTTAAGTCCAAACCCATATAAGCGAGGAATCATCATTTACCCGCTTAAGCGGTACCCAGGACACCCGGATTTATACACACTCTACTGCTTTAAAACAGACAATTTATTTGCTGAATAAGATTAGAAAAATTCACTCTACTATCCCTGGACATGCCTATGCTGAAGGATGTGGAAGAAACTAGATTTCCTCCAGGGTATCCTGACTCATATGAATGATGTAAGCGCTCAAGAAAAGTCTGGAAATGGCGTTACCATGACAAGGAAGCTTCAGTAGTAAACTGTGTCTACCATTTATACTACATCCGGACAACCCAACCCTTCCCAACCCAACCCAACCCAAACCAGCCCAGACGAGCCCAGCTTAGCCAGGGGGTTCCTTCCTTCCTTCCAGAATACATGGAGGTAAAAGGCACAGGGGGAGCATGATCTATTGTCCCCAATCTTGGCTTACGGAACAAAATGAGGGATTTCCCCTCCCAACCTCTTCCTTGAGGTCAACCCATCACAACGCCACCCTGATAAGTCCAACTTAGCGGGGCACTCGGTAAGGACACATCTTCTGTTAACATAAGCTGCTCCCTATAGTCTGGGTGGTAAACACCACAGATAGCTCAAGTTCCAGGAGGAAACACTGCTGTGTTTCTGTATACATTAGGATTTGTCTGCCAATGGTTGCTTGGGGATGCTTTGAGAAGATATTATTGTGTATAAAACTTTATTGAGTTAACCATAGGCTGACATGAGGTCTGAGAGTGTTAGATTACCTTAGAGAGGAAATGTATGTTTGCTGGTTTCTACAAAATACTCCCAGACTTAAATCCCTGTAGAGGATCCACAGTTATTGTTAACTTCCTGTGAGTCATCCACTCTGAACTTTGCACTATATGGCATGCAATTCATGGTATGCCACTTAAAAAGGTAGGGTGTATTTGAATGCAAGTTGGGATCATGTAGTAATTACATTTGTCTACCTGTGTGTTTAATGGCTTTTACTTGTATAGATCAGAAAGGGAGAAATTATTTGTTAGGACTCATCTTTGAACCAATAGAAGTGGTTCAAAGATGGACTGGTTCATCTGCTATTGTGCAGTCAAACTATACTGTGCTATGCTGGTAATTTTATTGGTGTGATGTGGTACACTGTAGGAGAGGTAGCGGTACAAGAGGTTAATATTTATCCTTTTTAATCTCCTGTAACCTGGGATTCCGTCTGGTTTAGTTTGAGGGATGAATGAAGGCCTTTCCATCAATCACACTACAAAACCTGTCACTCTGCAGGTGGTGAAACCTCCAAATCAGCCCAATCCATGTGGGGCATGACTCTACCTTATGCTTCGGCATTTTGTTTTGATGCATTCATGGTTCAGATTGATGCGTTTGAGGTTTGTTGTCTCTGCCTGCCCTGCTCTGACATGCTCAGAGGAACAGTATTTAGCTCCAGCCAAGCATTAATCAACTAGGATTTTTACACTTCCATCACATATAACAAAACTTTGTATGTTTTGCAAAAACGTGAACTCTATACCGATCCTATCAAGAGTCCTCAGAAAAGTGTACAAATGCTATAAAAGCCTTGAGACAAATATTGTCATATCTGAAATAGTATATTCAGAATTCAGTATCAATTTTAAAATACTGCTAATAGATTCACACATCTCTCCTTTGTGCACCCAGTCTCTTATGTGTTAGATGATACTTGTTTTCTTACACAGGGCACATTTTAACAAGCGAACAGACATAAACGGAAGTGAAAGAACTTGCTTGGGTCTTCAAAGGTCCGAGGTACAAAAAAATCTATACAAATATCAAATTCCTCTTCCAGTAACCTCCATGGATCCACAAATCATACTGCCTGCGCTAGATACCAAACCTTATGACTTTGAAAGTATACACAGTCTGCATTGCACACAGTGAAAATGTAAAATACTGCACTGCAAATATTCTTGCTGAATGACAGCCAGACTACATGGAACATCTGTACCTGTTTATCAAATGTAAAGTACTGGTCAGACAAGCCAGGTGTTAACATGACTTAACACACTTACATTAGTATATTCTGATCTAGTCACAGAGACACCAGCATTTATTGTGCATTAGCCCTGTTACTATAAACAGACTAGTACTTATGAGATGATATTTTGATTAAATTTCACTTTATTTAGAAACAAAAACCTTCCAACATCGCTGTTCCTGCCTTTTGATGGACTTACCAGTGCCAGCTTTCCCATCTCTAAAATATAAAACCTTGAAGCTGGTTTTAATTTCATGGATGTTAAATGACAGACAGCTGTGTGACATTTTATGGTCAGCCTTCAGCAAATTCATGGCTACAGTACATCTTCATGAAAGTATTCTCATGAGCAATATTGTGGTACAAAGTGGAAATGAAGTGTAGTAAAGTGGGGCTTATTTGTTGATATAGATAGAAAAGATTTTTGCTTATATTGAGACTTAAGTTCAAGTCCTTCAAACACAGATAGTGTAACACTTGTTTTTCTACAGAAATGGATTTGTAGATAACAGCATCAAGTAATAATGGAAATTAGATGACCTAATTTTCATACGTTACAATGAAATAAGGTTGCGCTTAATTTATAGTGATCTGCAAAAATAACAGAGTAAATTTTGCATTATACATAATAATAGATTTAGTCAGTAATGTCAAGTAAATATGCATTGCTATATATTAGCCCAACTGGTGGCTAAATAACCTAACACATGATCAGCCAGATATCGTGATCCTGCATGGCATAATCAGACTAACAAGTGGTAAGTATAGGGATTAGGCTTGAGTCCACTGACAGTGCTTTTGAAATTCTTTTATCTATCAGATAACACTTGCAATATTTAATTTTGCCACCTCGTGGACAGAGTTTAGTAGTGCAGTAGCCCAGCTGATGGCTGGCCAAACTGTCAGTCTGTAATGGCTAGGGGACGTTATGGGATGATGCATTATTGCACATGATCTCTCAGGGCTAGTAAGAATTAGAGAATTTTTTGTATGACACAGTTTAGCCCTGTAAAAGGCAACAAGGCTTGGCTTTGTGAGATTTGGGCTGCAGCAGCAGGGTTCAAGTGAGCTCTGATTATCCTGTCATGACCTCAGAGCGCTGAAAAACAAGATTCACTCTGTGGCATACATGAATTAGGCAACACTGGCTATGACAGTACAGGGTATTCATTCTTCCTATCATACCAGGCAAACTGACAAGAATCAAATTATGCAGCAGAATAAAATTTGTCGCCATTGTAAACCCGAGGACCTGTACAGAGGAATCGGACTGTCCTTATATGTATAGCCTGTATGTACACCTGATATGCTTCCCAATTTAGCCCACTGTAACATCTGTGCTGTGAAATGTAATAGGTTATCACAAATACCATATCCATTACCATATCTTTTTCATTCAGATCTGGCCCCCTTTTGTATACAGATTAATTCGGGAATCAAATGTAGCTTGTACACGCCAGCTCTGTGATATCAGTTCCAGTTCTTTTCAGCAAAACTTTCATAGGCTGCTAACCTGAAAAAATACACAAATGTGATTATGTTAAAACAGACAGGAAAAAACAAATCAGATTTGAGTAGTCCAGCCATCTGTCTCAACATTGCCTGAGGGAGCAAGTCAAGAATTACTAAGGGGAAATAACTTTTTAAAAAGCTTTTACTCAAAGCACACAGGAATCTCAATGAGTTTGTAACATAAGCAAGACATAATTCAAAGCTTCTGGGAAATGAGACACAAGTTAAGATACTCAAGCAAGGTGGTGTGAGATTTCGAGTTGGAGTACATTAACTTTCTTTTTTGTAAAGGGAAGGTGCACCGAGATGGTTAGCATATGTGGGTGCGCTGTGTGTGGTGTCAAACAAGGAAGCTGCCAGATTAGCGTCACCGGCTGCTTCCCAGAGAGAGAGCTGATCCCAGGTGTTTGCCCATGTGACTGTAGATAAAGCAGACAGCATTAGTGCTAATCCCATCCTGATTTTTGCAGAACACTCCTCTTCCATTCCCCTACTTCTTCTCCACACTCTCCGAAAGGACAGGAGAGAGCCAACAGTGAACCATGACCCACTTTTTTAAAGTTCTTCATAAAAGTGAAGAAAAAAAATCTGTGGCCAGAAGCCAAGGAGCAATACTGGCCGTGCTTACTAGGTGGGAGGGATGGATTACTCTCTCTATCCTGTCAATCACAGAGACACAAGACGATCATGGGTGTCTTTGAGCTCATGAATGTGTAAGAGGGCAGACAGCACTTCCCTCTGACTGGGTTATGCTGCCCTGTGACGCTGCATGAAAAGTAGTTTGCAAAGATGTGGTTGGCTGGCTTCACATGTCTTGGAGAAAATCACGTGTTCACCTTCACCTTCCCCTGTTAGTAGCTGTTGTACATTGTTTGTTTACGGTTGAATATTCTGTTTTATTATAGGGGTCATTTGCATATTGCAGGCTTCTGTGATATCTGTACTGCAGAGGTTTTTAATAGTAGGTAGCTTAGTTCCCTGAAACAGAGTACTCAAACCTTTATTCTAGTATTTTCACACACACTCACGCATTCTCTGAATTGAACTCCTGTGTCCTGTGTCAACTCTGTTTGAACCTGCAGGGGTTCTTTCATAGGCTCATGAATCAAAACCTGGAATATTCCACACAGCCACAGCATTTGGACTGCTGGACCCAACTAAGTACAATATGCCATCCATGTGTTTTGTGTGGACTGTATTTTCATTCCTTAAAAAAAAAAAAAAAAAAAAAAAAAAAACATGGGTCTGTTCTGTTGATCAGATTCTGCTCTTTCACAAAGCCATTGTGAAGACAATAGAGCTGTGCTCCTGCAGCTCTGAGATCCAGGAAAAATTCACCCACAAATGTTAACATTGTTGACAGTGAATGATATTTATGCTGTGTGAAAGTTTGCACTGAGTGCTGAATAATCACAATGTACTCCACACAAAGTACTTATTTTTCTTTTTTTTTTTTTTTTTTTACATATGCACTGTGTAGGTAAAATCAACATGTGAAGCTGAATGGCTGTTGAAGTTCACTGCACTGCCATTACTGTAATAATAATAATAATAATAATAATAGCTGAACAGTAATTCATTTTATTTACATAGGCACTTATGTTTACTTTATAGTGCAGTTACATTTTACTTTAATTTAATGTGTAATGTGATCAATACAAAGTCTTTCTTTCAAAGGAAGGAAGAAATAAATAGAAAGAAGAACTGGAAAGGGTATCACAGAGGAAATTGTTCATGGAAAACTGAATTTTTATGTTTCGGTATATTCAATAAGCGCACTTATGTGTGTCAACATGAGAGCCTTCATCTAGAGCCCATGTGTGGACCAGTGTGCATCTTATTTTTAGCATCTTATTGTCAAAATAATTAATAGTTAAGTACCGTGACCACTACAAACCAAATTCTCTAATTTAGTTTTGGAAAGTCTTTTCTTTCATCGCTATGACTGTAGCTAATAGCCTGTTGTGATGGTAGGAGCAAAACCGTGTAAAACAAATATATTCAAACCCGCAGTGTGTATTTGTAGCCTCATGAGGTCAGCTGTAACACCAATTACAACCAGCTGCACTGATGAAACTGACAACCTGCAACACATTCTAACACGATACTAACACGAAAGGTGCTTAATGACAGACATTATGCTGATTTTGCTTTCACATTCAAATCACCACGAGCACGTATTCATGTCCAAAGAGGAAAATAATTAGCCATCAAACTGATGTGGGTGGACATGGAGAATTTGAAATTGGAACACATTTCTAATGGAAAATGCTTTTTTCCCCCCAATGTTTAATCTGACTGATGACCACGTTTGTGTGATTTACTCTCCCTGTATTGTGCACACATATCAAGCACATCTTAACTGTCCTCTCAACAGGCAATTATGAGTCAAATAGCAATTTTCATCTGACAGGAGTAGAACCTGATGTGGTTTTCTGCAGTTATAGCTGATCTGCCTCAAGGTTTAATGTGTTGTGCATTCTGAAATGCTTTTCTGCTCATCATAGTTGTGAAGAGTTTCCTGTCAGCTCAAACCAGCCTGGCCATTCTCTTCTGACCTTTCTCATCAACAAGGCATCTCAACCTGCAGAACTGCTGCTCACTGGATGTTTTTTGTTTTTCGCAACATTCTGTATAAACTCTAGAGACTGTTGTGTGTGAAAATTCCAGGAGAGCAGCAGTTTCTGAAATAGTCACACCCATCTGGCACCAACAACCAAAGTCACTGAGATCGCATTCTTCTCCATTCTGATGTTTAATGTGAATGTGCATGATTAGTGATAATTCATGTGCATACTGGAGGGTCTCCAGTCTGTGTTTGAAGACAGCACAAGACTCAGCTTTTCAGGCAGCAATGAAAAGTTCATTACATCACCTCGGTCCCACTGCAGGAAACAGTGTTGATCTTCCTTTTCTCTTACTGCCACATGATTGACTGATTGGATAACTGCATGAATGAGCAGGTGTACAGATGTGTATTAAAGTGTCCAGTGAGTGTATTATGCTGCATATACGTAAATGCTGGAGGATTTTACACAACACCAGAAACTGTATTTCTGTTAAATCTGTATATTTGTTATTATTGTCATGCTGTGCTTTAGTGAATTCCCGAATATGATACTGCAATCATTTGTCTCTTAAACTGACAGAAACGCGGTACAACTTTTTCTAAAACTACATCAATGGAAAAGAGCCGCTAGTGGAGAATTTAGTTACAAATGATCCCATAAAGACTAAGACGTCTTTTATGATGGTGGTTTTCAATTTTTATGGCTACCGTACCCGTGCACGTTCTGCCAGTGTGGGTTTCCTCTGGGTTCCTACCTTCCAAAAACATGCTGCTAGGTGGGCTGGTGAAACTAAATTGTCCTGTGAATGAATGAGCAAATGTGTGTCTGGCATCCCATCCAGTATTCCCGCCTCACACCTACTGCTCCCAGGATAGGCTCTGGATTCAGTGCAACCCTGACCATGATCCAGGACAAAGTAATTACTGTGGTTAAGATGAATTCCTACATATTTGTTTTAAAATCAACTTTATGTTTAACTTTCAGTTGCAGTTTTGTGTTTAACTTGTATTATTTGCACAAGCACAGGTAACCACTTGTGCTATTATGTTATGCTGTTGGTGCTCAGTAATTCATGAGTAGTTGATTTTAGATTTTTCAGTATCTGAAAAAACTATTAGCGCTATTTTCTTTTTTCACTTAAAAGTCACAATTCCTTATCTGTCAAGTTTGCTTTGTAGTAACTCTGAGTACCCCTAAGGGTACATTTACATGAGCTACTGTCTTGTAGTATGTATTTTTGATGTGACTTAACTGCAGGAGTGCTGGAATCAACTTTTAGAAATTTGTGGCTTTTTTATTAACAGCACTATACTATAATCACATGTCATTTTGGCTGTGGTAATTTAAACATTAGGTAGGGAAGCACTTACAAGATGGATGTGCTTATCAGTAGCTTCTGTCTCTTGGCAGCTTCAATGCAAACAGATGACTTACTGATGAAGCAAGGCTTCGTATTCATTTACGGCCAATTTTACTTTGTCACAACTTCAGCTTCTAGGGTATACGTCATACTCTTACTGCTATTCTCACAGTTTGTGTATATAGACCAGTTAATTACAACAATAATAGTGAATATATAAACACCCATTAACACCAAGTGCCCATAATGTATCAAGCCGAATGCATTAATTGCAAAAAAGTGGTTAAAGATGGTGGTGGTGGTAGCAATGCAGATCAACAAGCAATCAGTCAAGCTTAGTGGTTGATTATTCATCCTGCAATCAAATGACAAGTTAAAAGAGCAGAAAATGATTATTGGATTTCCATGTTAATGACAGCACATCGACTAATATGCTCCATTTTTGGAGATGTTTATTAACATACCATCATTTTTAAGTTATTAAGACATTACGCAATCTGGCTTAATGGGGATTTGGATAAAGAAATACTTAAGTGCTTGGCTGTATGAATAAATAATTATAAAACAATAATTTATCTTCATTTGTGAGAAACAGAGATTAAAAGCCTGCCAAAATAGTATTGCATTTTTCATCCTCGGAATGGACAAGATTCAGTGGTGTAGCTTATTGAGGCGGTACCAAATCCAAAACACACAGAACAGGAGATAAAAATGGATCCAAACTTGGAACATGTTTCTCATAAATGAGATAAGTGTCTCAAGAACGTTCAGAGCAACCTTTAGTGGTCTCACACCGAATGTTGCATGTGACAGAGAGACTAAGGGGAATAAATAATGTGATTTGTTTTGTGTGGTAAAGTAATACCAGATATTATTTTTCAGGTTTCAGATGATATTTTAGAAAATGAGACATCCAAACCTAAGGCTGCTTTTATCCAAAAGATCTTATCCAGAGTGACTTACAAAAGTGATTGGCTCTCTGCAGACTGGCCAACAAGCTAAGAGGAAACAGTGATTATACACGCATCAGCCACTTTAATAGAAACACCTGTACCTGTGCACATTCATCCAATGATCTAATCAGCTAATCATGTGACAGCGCAATGCATAAACTCATGCAAATACAGGTCAAATGCTTCAGTTAATGTTTACATCACAGTTGAAAATTAGAAAAAGACCTCATCTTCAACAGTCCAGTTTTAATGAGTCTGTGCACAATGTAGCCTCAGATTCATGTTCCTGGCTGGCAGGAGTGGAATCTGATGTGGTCTTCAGCTGTTGTAGCACATCTGCCTCAATGTTTGATATGTTGTGAGTTCTGAGATGCGTTTCTGCTCGCCATGGTTGTAAAGAGTGATTATTTGAGTTACTGTAGCCTTCATGCCAGCTCAAACCTGTCTGGTCATTCTCCTCTGACCTCTCTCATTAACAAGGTGTTTCCACCTGCAGAACTGATTTTCACAGTTTTTTTGTTGTTGTTGTTTTTCACACCATTCTGTGTAAACTCTATAGACTGCTGTAAGTAAAAATCCCAGGAGGCCAACAGCTCTTGAAATAGTCAAACCAGCTTGTCTGGCACCAACAACCATGCCATGGTCAAAGTCACTGCGATTACATTTTTCTCCATACTGATGTTTAATGTGAATGTGCATGATTAGTGTTAATTCATGTGCACACCGAAGAGTTTTCAGTCTGTGTTTGAAGACAGCACAAGATTCAGCTTTTCAGACAGCTACATACAGTTTATTACGTCACCTCTGTGCCCGTACAGGAAAGAGTGTTGATCTTCCTTGTTTTCTTACCACTAGCATATGAACCGGTTTTTTTGTCACATACACTGTGCCTTGTCTATTATCGAACTAACACTGGGTTTACTTTTAAAGGGACATGCATGTACAGCAAGGGTGGTCTTGTAGTTCTTCCTGCAAAAGCTTCTGCTGTTAAAGTATTTGTTAAAAAACTACCCATCTCTAATATGGCATACCCATTTCTAGATCTGTATCAGCCAAGACTAAACAGCTCATACTTCACAGCCCGCAGAGACCACCACACAGCAAGTGTGCCAAAACACTTTACTGTGCGGCCTGTCTGGATTTGTTCTTAGTTGCTATACATCTCCCACTTCCTGATCTGGGCAATGTTTCCCCCTTGCCGATCATGGAAGGCAGCAGATGCCATACACTGGGTGGAAGACCACTATTTGTAGGGAGTAATACGACTGCAATATTACATAGGGATCTTGAAAGGGATTGGTGATGACGATGTATATGATCATATGAACATGTGTTTACTTCGATTATGAAATAAAAGTACAGGAAGTGCAGTCATGCTAGCACAGCAAATACGTAGCTGAGGGAAAGCAGTGTCTTTTGTTATGCCACTCAGAATTCTCTCTCTCTCTCTCTCTCTCTCTCTCTCTCTCTCTCACACACACACACAAACACACACAGTCATGTCAACAGGAATAACTATGTTTGTCAGGCCAAATCTGCTCCCATTCACTGAATCAACAGTTTTATAATACAGAGAGGGACTGCACTGGGTTCTCACTTTCACAAATACTGACGCTGAATGTTTGGACATGCTTGTAAATACTGATATGGGGTCCCCACCCTGGCGGATGTTCTACGCCCTCTTTAAAACTGAGAAAAGGATCACATAAAGAGTATAGTATGACCTATGGCATCAAAAGAAAAAAGAAAACTCTCTTTGCATTCAACCTGAGCAAATACAGAAGTGTTCAGTAGCAATGAAAAGAGAAACACAAATGGAACATAAGAGAAAAATTCCTAATGGGAAAAAAGAGTGACTCATTTCCCAAAAACTATCATGAGCACAAAACCTATTAGTGCTAATCTATTAGTGCAAAAGGCAAAAAAAATTTCTTTCAATGCATACTGACAGTCTTTTTTTTTTTTTTTTTTTTTAAATCAAAAGGGGCAGGCACTGATAAAATCTTGAGCAACAGCAAGAAGGCTCTTAAGTAAACCATACCAGTTCACCTACAGGTCCAAACATTAATTCCTAGCATCTGTATGGTGTAACCTGCTATCCCCTGAAGGGAAATAGTTTAGTATTGTGTTGGCCTTGGCTTTCTATAATGATGCCTAATGTCTGGTCTTCTATTCTTTCTCTTGTAGCGTTTCAATGCTCCACGTCGTTCTAAGATGAAGTTATGGAAAAAGGCCATTTTTGGCTTTATACTCCTTAGTGCTGCTCTCTTTATCCTGCTCTTCATAACAATGATACCTGCTGGGTCCATCATCCCCTGGGCCTCAGCAGTGTCTGTACATCCTTCAACAACAGCACCATCACCACCACTATCATCATCATCATCTTTGCCCAAGGTGACCAGTCATCGGCGGGTGGCCAGAGCATCTGAGGACATGGGTTTCCTCCTATCTGAGTGTAAGATAAACACATACTATTCTCCTGTGGATTAGTTGGTCTAAAAATAAACTGAAGGGGGGATTAGTGTACCGCTCAGCAGTTCATGCTGTTTCATTTACACATCTCACTCGCGTCACACCTCATGTGTCAGGTCCCAAGGGCCTGAGCCAAATTTTAGGGGGATAAAAGGGCCCAGTCTTTCAGAATCAGGCCAATAATAAACTGATGGTGAGATGTCAACATCAGTGAGAGCATTATGGTTTTAATTCCAAGAACTTATCTACTCAATCCACACATTTAGATAATGAGTGAAAAATCAGCTCTTCAAGAGTTCACTAAAACTCTCTTGGTGTCTTAGTGTACTTTGGTCTTAAATTATTTTAATGTCAGTGAACCAATAAAGATACACTTTTCTGATCCCTAAAGCTTCATGATGCTGAACAAGCTTCAATGTTAAAAAAGCAAAAGGTATCAATCAAGTGAAAAAGTATTTTAAAGGGAGACATAATCCCTCTTTACATGTTTTCATAGGTGTTGAATTCAGGCCAAAAGCATGTCAGCACTACTCCACCACCTAGAGCACAGACATGTGTGCCTTCCCATGTCATTACTTTATTTTAGTGCCAATCTACAGATGTTTATTTCTTTTCAATTGTTTTTGTTTTTGCTCTTTTTCAGTTTCCTACCTGTTTCAGAGCTTCACTGAGGGTGAGCTGCGGCGGGTCATCAGGTCACTGGTGGACAGGAAAGTTGGGAGAAGGACCAAGCGGGCGAAAAGCGCAGAGGCATGCTCATTGCACCAGGTGGTGCTAACTGTGAGCGAGCTTGGCTTGGGCTATGAAAGCGATGAGACAGTGCGCTTCCGTTACTGCAGAGGGAAGTGCACCAGACGCCTCGGCAACTATGACATGGTGCTGAAAAACGTGATTTTGAGCAAGGCATCCGAGAAAGACATAACCGCTAAGGGGGGCACTGCTAAGACAGAGAGGGCGCCATACATCCGCTGCTGCCGGCCCACCAAATACGAGAACATGTCATTCTTTGACAATAAGGCAAAGTTCTTCACCATTCAGGACGTGTCAGCCAGAAAGTGCGGTTGTGTGTGACACTGCAGGGTTCGCTGAGATGATTGAAGCAAATGAGGCCACCACAGTCATGGGATTATCTAAGCGATTAGATGTATGTATGGATGGGGGCGTCAGAAAGAGGCTAGAGTCAATTAGGTGGAAGTGGATGGTAAACCATATCCAGGAAATCTCACTTTGAGAGACCATGCTGAATCCATGCATTTCATAATCCAAGCCACAGGCTAGAAGGTTGTTTCTGACCCTCAGGCAGTGCAGAAGGTAGGAAGATGGAAGTTTTGTGCATATGCTTTTAAGGGTTTCTGCAGAGTCTTAAGCAGTTTTGAGCATAAGAGAAAAAAAGATGCTTTAATGATTTGACGGCACATGAAGTAGCAACCTTCAGCGCTGAGACACAACACTGGCCTTTTAATGAAGCCAAGAAACTGTTACTGAGTGGCAACTGCAATAGTGAAAATCCAAAATCATTTTAAATAAGAAATTTCCATATGGGCTAAGGCAGTATAGAAAAGTGTTTTTTTGTTTGTTTTTTGTAACAAATACTATCTGTATATTCAAGTATGAAGTTATCCACAGCTACCTCATTTGTATTTGTTACAGAAATATGCATCACACCAACTCCCTTGTGGTCAACAATTCATTGATACAAACGTTTAAATATACAGTCTTCTCAGGTCAAATACTGTAAATACCAGAATGCATTGTTACTTGAAGTGAAAACCCATCAACTCACACCCTCATTTCATTTGCTCAAGAGTCCAACTTCTCTAGTTGTTCATGTCATCCGCAATCCAAATACATGGTTGTCTTTTTTTTTTTTTTTTTTAACTCCTCCAACTTTCATGTAAGTAGGTCATGAACACTGTGATGTCTGAGACACTTCTGTTAATGTTATAAAAATATGTTGTCTGTATTATCTGTCATATTGATTCTGACATGTTCAAGTATCAATCAAATGTGCTGCTTTTTATGGACTGTTTTACCTGAAGGTGCGTGGCTCACTTATACCTTAAAAGGTTAAATCTGCTCATGATTCTTAAAGATTATGCTCTAGTACATCCAAGGGGTTAAGTGAGACTTGTGCCTGTTGGATTGTCCCACATTTTTAGCCCACTGTACACAGCATTAACATCTAATTCCCTTTAAGTCAAAGTGGCCATAAATAACCAAACAGAACAGTTAGATAACCTCCGCATCTACTTTTAAAGTTTTTCTCTACGTGAATTTTCCCCAACAGGTTGCTGAAGGTTTTGTTAAATTATATACAGGAGGTAATTAAGCACACTACCACAGACAGATTGTACCTGAATTATATACAGAGCTATCAAGCTCTAAACACAGCCTGCCATAAAATCTAATGGACTTACTGTGAACACAAGGCAATAGCAGCTGAAGGAATATGCAGCCTCGTAGTCGCACCAGAGACAGGCAGATCTACAACACAACAAAAAAGCCAAACTGAAAATGTCTAGAGGCTTCAATTGATGGAAAATAAATTAATTGTACCCTACACTTCTTTAAAATTATACATTTAATATCATATCAGAATTAAAATTAGATCGTCAATAGATGCTTTTTACCACAAGCTAATAAGATTTATATTTTTATAAATATATTTATAAACTTGCAAATGGAATATTGAAAATATGATGGACTCTCCCAAACTCATCACTGAAGGAACTGCAAAAGTTCAGAGGCATAAGATGAAAGTTCTGGAAAACTCAACTTCATGGGGAATGTGATGCAATAGGATTTCAACAGGAAATTTCATATTTCAACTCACAGATAATACCATATATGTTAATATATTCATATTTTGTATGTCAATTACTGTATGTCTCAAAACACAATGGTTCAAGTGCTTTTTCGGAGACCGATACTTTCTTTTGGTGTTAATTCTTTCCATTATTGTTGGAACAGATTGTTTCTTAGCATAAAGTGTAGGACTGTATTTTGTTTCATATCAATCTGTGTAACTCTGTGTAAAAATGACCTAAAAGAGGCAGTACTATGTGTGTACAGATAGCTTCTCCCCAAGTTACCAATTTACAGATTTGGCAGCGTTGGACCTTTTTCATACCAACAGCAGAAATGTTGATGCAGTGCATCTTTGATGTGAATAATCGATATTTATTGGACAGTGCTGTGTATATTTATTTAGATACTTTACTCGAAAGGGAGATATTGACTTATTTATTTTAAAAAACCCAGCTTGTGCCAAATGTATTTTCTAACAAATCCACTATTCCTAAGTAACTGCTGAATAAACATACTCAGCTTTACAAAAAAAAAAAAACAATGCTTATTTTCCTTTTCATTGCATTTGCGCCCCAAGTGTTCCTTCTCTGTTCCTGAAGATTGCAAACTGATGATCCTTAACGATAAAATAATAAACATGGCTTAAATGAATGTGCCGAGCCCAAAGAAACATGGTTTAAAAACTCCTTGCAAGTACACTGTTGAAGAGAACTGATGAGTCGCATTTTTTTTTTTTTTTAAAGTAGCTTGTCCGAGATTTTATAAAGTAGCTCTTCCAAGGTGGTCTTTAGAGTCTGAGTGAAGCCAGACGCATTAGTGAGCACCTTCATTAGTATGGACATTACATCAGCTGCAAAAATTCCAGTTAGACTATGTATTTTTTTTTCAAGATCCCAACTTGAACAAAAGCAGTTTTTCGGTAGGGAAAATGTTTGTACAACCACAAGTAGCTCATCCATCAACCATAAGATGAGTTCATACAAAAGGAAAAGAAAAAAAAAAAAGTATTACAACATACTCTTTGTTGAAACATGCCTGTAAATACAAGCATGGCCCTCTGCAATAAACAATTACCATAGTGAGGAAACTATGTCTGCTCTGTTGTGTGCTTGCACTGCATAAGCTAAGACACAACACATTTAGCAACCTCTACTTACCACCAGTATATAACTGCAGGAGCTCCATTTGAAATCTACGGAAAATTAGAATTAATACCATTGAGACAACAACTAACTGTAAATGATTTAGTAAAACAAATCGCAGGGTGGAATTTTCCTGGAAATGGCCCCAACTGCTAAAGGTTCGGTCGAATTTATCTCCTGTGTTTTTTCATGCTACACACATGAAACTAATTATTAGTTAACTAGACAGCTTCCCTGGGGCCATACCATTCACACAATCATCAAACCATTACAACAACTGAACCGCCTTAAATTCCCCAACACTCAGTCACCTAACATTTAATCTTGTATAATGAGTTTCCTAATGGGAACGTCTTTCACCGTTTTTGAGATGTTTTACTGCACTGGGTGTAGAAAGACTGTAAAGATATAGTGGCTGTTGATGACAGGCTGATTCATGAGCAGGTTCAATAGACTGATTTGTCATGTCCAAACTGACACTTGCTAATAATGTATGAATAACACATCAAGTTGTCTGCATAACAGTGATGTAAAAATGCACGAAAAGTCTCATTTTTTTATCTCAACATCATTTTGTTCTTGTTGGAAGGTGGGTATTCATTAGATATTTCGTGAGCATGAACATACGCTGGTGTGCTCAGCGGTCCCAGGATATACTCTGGATTCATGGTGACCCTGACCAGGATAAAGCAGATACGGATGAATGTATAATACAATACAATAATAATAACAACGTTATGCCAACCTGTACTGTTTTTTTGTTGTTGTTTTTTTACAGTATTGCTAGTACGGTTAAAAAAAAATAGACAGAAAATGTATTAGATTTGTTTGACTGAATTGAACTTGTACTGGGTAGGAACTGACAGGTGACCAAACTGGGGCAAAATTTGTTTAATAATTTAAAAAAAAATAATAAATTTAATATGTTAAAATAGCTAATTATATCTGGGGTCTGTGATTTTTAATTTTGTTACAGTGGTTATAATGACAATTCAAATAAAAAATGTGTACTAGTGGTGGAATGTTCTGGAATAAAAAGCTTCATGGCTCCAGTAAAAAAAAATATTTCTGTAAACATTTAAATAATGGACCTAGTATTTGAACAGCTGGATATCCTGTATTTTCTAAAATAAATCTGCACTAAGGGTGTCAAGTCAAGGAAATGGTTTAAGTACGTTACCCAATGTCACAGCTAAGCTATTAGATTCAATACAATTAACTAGCAAGTTAGCTAATAATGTAACTCACTAAGGTAAAGTTATCGTACTCACAAACAGGTCGACACTCACCTTACCAATGTACAAAAAATACAGTTTTGTCCGTATTTACGTGTCTAAGTTGGTCGTAATAAACGTCCACTAAAAATGTTTATGTATGTATTTTAAACGTAGTCATATAAATAATGTACGTTTCCTGAAGAAAAACGAGAAAGCTCTCAACGGCACGGTCTCGAGCGTTTCACTCGTGATTGACGTAGAAAGCAGCCAATAGAGTTCCGCCAAAAAGTAGAGAGGCGGGACTATAACAAGAGTACCTGGAAAGACGGCGCGAATTACGTAGCCGCTGAGGTAAACATGGCGGTCATGTTTATTATTTCTATTTTATTTTGTACTTGAGGTAGTTATTGTATTTTAAAATAGGTGAGACATAGAACAATCTATTGAACCACTGTTTCCACAGCATGTGGAGATAATTGATAACATTTTAAAGACAAAACGGAGTCACAGGTTTTCAGACATGGATATTATCCCTCGTCACCGGTGTGAACACACCTTCACCTGTTCCCGCCAAAATTCACGGACATGAGATACCGAAGTCATAACCATAAATTGTGTAACTTGAGCCCACGACTTAATATTTTGCCGTAACTTCATACTTAATATGTGGATTTAGTCTATGGTCTCGCAGCTCTCAGCCTCAATAGATTAATTTATGGCCAACCTTATTAATAATTAACCATCATGTTGTCTTAGAGGGCCTGTAGGGATACAACCATCACCAATTTAAATAAATGTGTTGTGAATAACTGCTTTCTCGTTTGCTACTTGATTTTTTACCCAGACTGATCACATGACTATCCATATACTACATATAATAGTATAGAAAGTGTGTTATTTGTTGTTTGCTTCATATCTTATTCAAGTAGTGCGGTTGGGTTTGGTTGCAGTATCCTTCATGTAAGAGAGCTTTTTCAAATAGTTTATGGTGTAGTGTATATATAGTATATGTTCTGAGAAACACTACATACTACAGAACAGGGATACCGTTTTTTTGTTTTGTTTGTTTGTTTGTTTTTCCAGAGGAGGTTATTGCAGTTTCGCTGTGTTACAGTTACCCAGTAACATTATTTGCATTTTCGTTTCCAAGCCAACTAAGCCCTCGGGGCATCTACTTTATTGTTTGCCCATGTGACTTGTTTATTCCCATGGGAACCTGTACTCTATATGGACTTTCAGAGCTTCTCGCTCAGATTACAGTAGGATCGGACAAGTGAGGTTGCCGCGTATAGTTAAACCACACAGAAACAATTTGAACCAAAGTGTAGCTCCTCTAATCTACTGAGTGACCCACTCTCTGGCAAGTGTCTAGCTCTTTTGGATCATTTGGAACAGGGGTCCAAACAAGGAAGCCTGGAAGAGAGAGGATGGCAGACACACTGGGGGAGTTGAGACAACAGTGTCTGAGTAGAGGAGCAGCTGGGATTAAAGGCCTGGCAAGGCAAGAGACCGCATCTTTCTTTTCATGCACATAATTACATACACACATACATGACCACATACTATCATGCTTAATATTATGCCAAAGTAATACACATACCAACTGTATTGTGACATTCTGTTTAATATAGTACTCTGTGGTTAAATCATACAATATATTGGCAATGAGATGCAATATTGATGACTCCGCTGTGTATTCAGAACCTTCCGCATCATGGATGATGATGGCAGTAAGTCTCTAAACCTGGAGGAGTTTCAGAAAGGTCTGGAGACCTATGGTTTGTCTATTGGAAATGAAAAGGCCAAGGAGATCTTCACTTTAGTGGACAGAGACAGAAGCGGCACCATCGACTTCGATGAATTTCTTGAGAAACTAAGGGTAAGAGACGACGTGCAAAGACACTATTAAATGTTCCTTTTTCCAAAGGTAACAACAGTGATCTAGTTTTGTCCAAGAGAAAAGTTATTAGAAACAAGGCGTAATCATCCAGATGAGCAACAGGCAAATTATTGTGTTAGCTCATGTCAGATCATGTGTCCCCAGCCCCCTATGTCCAATGTCAGAAAGCAGGTGATCAAACAGGCCTTCCAGAAGCTGGACCGTACCGGTGATGGAGTGGTAACTGTGCAGGACTTGGAGGGAGTCTACAACAGCAAACATCACCCCAAGTACAAGAGCGGCGAGTGGACTGAGGAACAAGTGTTCCGCTCTTTCCTCGACAGTTTCGACTCACCATATGAGAAAGATGGAAAGGTATTGCTGTAGTCATTTCTCTATAACAAACAGGACTGTAACTCAAATATGGTAATTCTAAAGCTAGAAAAAATGGGTTAGATGATTAATGGGTTTTATCCACTACAGTGTGATTATTTGGTGATTACTGGGTTATTGTTACTGACTTCCATAAACCACAACATGTAGTCTTTTAGTCAAGTAGTGTTCCCCCTGCTCTCAACTCACCCACTACCACAGAAAATTTGATCAATCACATGTTACTGCAAGTATTATTTTTGTTTGTACCTGCTTGTGGCATTTTCTAATGAAAATTACATACAAATAAGTAGAGGTGTGCATGGGGACTATAACCCCCTGGAACCCAGCAAAAACATCACCAGACCAGGTGGTGAGATATGAAGTTCATGGGACAAAGAAAAGTCACATACATTAACATGAGAGTGTATTGGGTGCTTGTGCAGCACTGTGCAACACATTTGCTATGTTCAGTAACTCCTTTAAACTGGTCAAGATCACTCTGATTTAAATGATTAATTATAAAGGTTTTACTGTAGATGAATGAACACGATTAACGTCATGTCTAATGAGCGCCTATGTCGGTGCATGAATGTGGCCTTTCTTTGTCCTATGTGCTTCGTATCTGGCCATGTCACTCTTGTGACTTTATTACTGGGACTCATTGGGGGGGGGGGGGGGGGGGTCACAGTCCCACCTCAACAGCACACCTCAACTGTTCGCACATACTGATCACTTTAATGAACACAACTAGAGCACCTTGTAGGTTTTGAGGTAGAGAATATAACTCATCTTTTCCTATGCTCTGCTCATCATACTGTAGTTGGACTGTTGCGTAACTTGGCGGATTCACTGGGCCTGATGCACTCATATACCAGCCGCATGTATACAGTCACACCGTTATCATTTCACTGTACCGTGTCGAGATCATGCTCCAAAAACCTACAGTCAGTAAATATATAAAAACAAAGTCCACATATGGGTAGGTGCAGTAGTTGTAAATAGATTAAGTTTTAGATACAATTTATTAAGTAGGTGCGTGTGTAATGTAATGTAAGAAATATATAGCAATGAAGTCTTTAGTAGTAACTCAACACATACTCCTCTCCCTGGCAGGTCACTTTGGACGAGTTTGTGAATTACTACAGCGGAGTCAGCGCCTCCATCGACAACGACGATTACTTTGTCACCATGATGCAGAATGCTTGGAAGCTGTAATCACCACGGCTCTCATCTCTTCCATGGAAGGCTAGAGATTTGTAAACTGTTCTCTTAGCTTGAAATAGTACTGGAAGCAGTAAATTATGTTTTTCTCTAAAACGTTTCAGTTCCTGGAATTCTAATTTGAAGGTGCTTAAAAACTGCATCTGTGCATGATAGATGTGAGTTTGTAGGGTACACCTAAACACGCCAGTATCTCACTGAACCATGAAAATACTTCAGTCCTAATGGCCATGAACAATTATTTCTACATGCCTATCTCCAAGATCAGTACAATTATGTCCCACATTGTACCATCGTTCAACAATAAATATCTCTGACACCCCCTAGTGGACACACAAATGTACTGTTCAATTGGATCAACTGAACAGGTGAATTCTTATGACGTATTTGAATTCCCAAAGACGTGCCTAGTAATAATAAGTCATCACACACCACTTCAGTAACATTTAAAATTATTCTCAATAATGTGCAGTTATTTCTTATGAAATAAAATGTGTGCACCTTCCTCGAAGGAAAAAATAGAAATAGCCAGCACGTAACGTTGAACAAAAACACCGGTTAATACAGTGTAAACCAAAGTTAACTGATGTCAGGTTTTAATTCACAGTCTGCTGCTTTAATGTTACAAAGCACTTTGATTTTCATTGACAAATCAAGACTGATAAAAAGGTAAATGATAGACCACATTTGACATTACACAAAAAATTTATTTCAAAGCTTTTCCTTTTTTAACTTTGATTTTTTTTTTCTATTTGTTTTGTAAAGGAGATTGGAGACATGTTCTAGTAAATGATAATATATTCATAGAAATTTACATGAGAAGTTCTGTATTCACGTTTCTAAATGCACTCAGTATTTCACACACAAAAAAAAAACAATCATCTCCATTGTACTGTCTCCAATGTCATGGAAATGAAAAAAAAAAAAGTTAATAAAACAATTTAAAAAAGGTAACATATTACAAACATTCAGAATATGGAAAATAGACATGGATATCTGCAGAGATATTGATTTAAAATTTATTTCTTTTCTTTTTTTTTTGTTCAAATCAAAACAGAAATAACCATATCTGTCCATAAGCAAAGCTAAAGGGCAGATTCTGGTGATTCCATAATGGTGAGGGGGCCAAAGTTAATTCCCTTTTACCTTTCTTATCTTCTTCTCAGTGATGGAACATTGGAGAAGCACAGATCCACAATAGCACAGTCCGTGTGTTGGTTTAGTCCTTTATTCGTTATATCAATAAGAGATCTAACTACCATCATAGCAGACTAGTAGAAGTACTGGTTTATGGTAAACCACTGGAAATGAGTTAGACTCAGATATCAAAAAAAAAAAAAAGAAAGAATGATTGCGGTCCAGCGAGGTTTTGGGTTGAGGGCATAAAGTTACTGAACGGA